>CAUYUJ010016363.1:122140-227140 GCA_963575745.1 Prorocentrum cordatum
AGGTGATTATTGTGATTTCATGGGTTTCCGAGGCGCCTTTGGATCCGCCGCCGTTTTGGCCGCTCAAGTCTTGAGTATGTGGGGAAGGCTCACGGAACACGCCATTTCAGGGGTCGTCTCGTACTTCACTCGCTGCCCTGAGGCGCCATCGTGCCCGCCTTGCCCGACCTGCTCGCTGGCGTGCGAAACGCCAGCAGCATGCCCCGCGTGCTCGCTGCAGTGCCTGGTGATCACGCCGTGCGCTGAGGCTGCCGCGCCTGTCTGCCCGGTGGCTAACCATTGCCCGGCGTCCGTCTGCCCGGCGTGCGCTCCGTATGCGACAGCCGAGGCGGCTGCCACAGCTCCTGCGGCTGAGGTGCCGCCCGTCGAGGCCGCCAAGACGGTCTTCGGCGACGTGCAGAAGGACCTACGGGCCGTGCTGCCGGGAGTGCTGGGAGGCTCGGTTGGCTTCCTCGTGACGGCAGCGTGCGTGGCCTATTGCCGCGCGGCCGCTCGACGGGACGCGCGCCGACGCCTACGTGCTTGGACTGCTGCTGACGGTGGCGGCCCAGACGGTGCCTCGGAATGTGTACGTATTTTACGCCGGCGGAGTGGTGTGGCACCAACATTCGAATCTGCGGCGGGTGGCGTTATTGGCAGGTGATCATGTCACCTACACGGCCGACGGTGTCTTGTACATCGTGACAGCGACCAACAATCCAGATGCTCAGGCGGCTCGGTTCGGAGCCTTCGACTCTCCGCCGCCCAGCATCCAGGCCAACCAGGTGCACAGGTTCAGGGCCGAGCCACCTGACGCGGAGATAACCCAGCCCACGGCGGAGGCGGAGCAGATTGCCGCCGCGGATTGCTGGAACACAGTTCACAATGTCGGCAACCCCGCGCTGCTCGTAAACCTCCGCCCTGTGATTACCAGTCGCGGCGGCGCTGGGGCCCCTCCCGTGGCGCTGGCCGGTCCTGCGGTGGGCTTGGTCCGTGGCGCGGCGCCTGTGGCAGGTGCGGCCGCGGCCGCTGGCCCCGCCAGGGTCTGGCCGGCTGCTGCGTCCAAGGGTTCCGCATTGGTGACGAGGTTCCGGGCCATGTGCCGACTGCCTTCTCCTGGGGCGCCAGGACCTCCACGTGTTGCCCGCTTGCCAGGGCGTCTTCGTCCAACTTGATCCCGCGCCGGGGCCGGAGGCCTTCTTGTGCAAGGCGGTCGACGCGGACGCGAAGATCTTCCCAGTCATCCGGGATGTTCAGGGCCGTCGGGGTCTCCTCTGGCAGTGCATGGTGGAGTTGACCAAGCAAGAAGACTTCGGAGCCGACTGGTCGTTGCCTGTCTCCAGGACTGCGAGCTGGTGTCTTGACTACCTGCAGCGCGAGGGGATGGGCATCGAGGACCACCATGAGCACTTCCGCCAGATCTGCAAGCTCGCGGCCACCGACTGGGGAGTGCAGGAGCAATACCATCGGTGCCAAAGGGTCGAGGCCACCACAGCCAGCTCTTGCTCGATGGGAGGAATCACATCTGCATCGAGATGAGGGCCAGAAGACTGCAGACCATCGAGTTCGATCACTGGGACAAAGCCATGGATTCCGAGGGCAAGGGCGTCGGAGGCAAGATGGGTTTCGAGGAGCAGGCCGCATTCTCAGGTTTTTCACGCTCTACTTCGTCGGCGACTGTTTGCCCCGATTTGATTGAGCGCTTCCGCGCGGTCGTGGAGGGCAATTTGCACGAGTGTCTGCGCCTGGCCCGCGAGGGGCATTCCATCCGCGCTGTCAGTGGAGGGGGCGGCAGCCTGAGTGGCGAGCCCCTCCGTGCATCTCGTCGTGCTGGGCTACCTCTCACTCGAGACGTCCATGACGTCGGTCGCCGTCGGCCCTGGGACATCTCCCCCCTGCCTCATTGCCCCATCGCTCGGGAGAAGCCTGGCGTTGAAGTTTTTATATGCTTTGGGGCGTGGGCAAGCGGCTGGGTGTCTGCAACGTCGTGCTGGATGCCGTGGACTCTCTAAATTCCCTTCGCGATCCTGCGTTGCAAAGTGGTCGTGACCGAGATGTAAGATATGCGGGCCCGTTACTTGCTCGGAGCAGATGTCGCGCTCACATCGGCGAGTCTGCGCGGGATCTTGGCCCGCCGCCATCTTTTTTTTTCGGCCGCAGAAGCGCTGAAGCAGCTTTGCGTTGCTTGGGGTGCGTGCGCGTCGATCAGTTGCCCCGCGGGAACTACGAGCCCGCGCCCCCTCCTTGTCCGAGGTCGATTCGGCGCCCGCGCCGTTGGCCGAAGGGCGGGGGGAGGGCGGGCAAGCCGAGGTTGAGCGATTCGTTCAGCAGAGCCTGCGTGGTCCGGGCGAGTCGGTTGCCCTTCTTCGCCGGAGCTCTGCGTCCGTTTCCAATTGCGATCCTCTCTTGCGCGATTGCAAGTGCCGGTCCAGTTTCGTCGTGCTATTGCGCGAGCGGCGCCTTGTTTACTTCGTCAATGAGGACAGGGTCCGTGCCGAGATTTTTTCGGTCAAATGAAGGGCAGCCGACTCCGCATGGATGCGGATTGTCGTCGATCCCGTGAGACCTCTGCGGGGCCCGACTCCGCCAGGCTCGCGACGGGCGATGCTGTCGGCGCCGCCCGGGTGGTCGACGACGTGAGCGAGCTCGCCATCGAGGGCGCTTACTTGAAGGATGTCTTCAAGTTGGAGCTGCCGGAGGCGCCCGGGCACGCTCTCGCCGCCCGTCCCGCGCGCGCGCCCGGTATAACGGCCGTGGGTTGTCAGCCCGTTCGGGGCGCCGCCCGGCTGCGCCTTCGGCCTCGGGCGGCGCCGACGGGGTGGTTTTGGCCGGCGTGGTCGTGCCAGTCTATCATGGGGCAGGTGGCCGAGGCTGCAGGCAGCGATGAGCCAACTCGTCTTCGTGATAGGCAACCTGCGCCGCCCTTGGCGCCCGCGCGTCACCTCGGTCGTCTGCAACTGTGTGGGCATTGGCTACGACGCGGGCGCTGCGGGGGACAGTGCCACCAGGGTCATGCAGGAGCTCGCCTGGCGCGGCCTCGTCGCCGCCCGCGAGCGCCACCTGGGCAACGCGGATGCGGAGTGCCAAGTGCTCGGCTGGGCCGTCGCGGCGGCCGGCCGCTGCTCGGCTTCGGCGCCCCGCCCGCGTTGCGCGAGGCTGCTGGCCGTCCGTGGCCTCGTGGTCTTGGGCCGCGCGTCGGACCGCGACCACGAGGGGATTTTGGGCCTCGTCGTTTTCGTGGCCTTCGCCCGGCGGCCACCGCCGTGAAATGCTGCTCAGTTAGCAGGTTGGGCAGGAGTCCGCGGCCTGGGATGGCGTTGCTCCTTGTCTGTGGTGTGGCCTCCGCGCGCAGTGGTCGGGCCCCGTCGGTTGCGCGGGCGCCCCCCCTTGGGGTTTGGGCGCCTGCGAGGCCGAGTCGGAGTGGGATGCTGTGCGGGGGATCAGTCGTCATAGCGAGAAGTGGCGCTATGGCAGGGCTGAGCGCTCGCCCCCTCGCCGCCACGGACTCGCTGCCGTGCTAGTGGCCGAGGGCCGCGGACGGATGCGCCGTGCTGGGGCCGCCTCTCAGGGCCGGCGCTTCCGCGCGCGAGGGCGCCCAGCTGGCGGGGCCATCGGCGGCGCGAGACTTGCCCGGATTTCCAGAGGTGCCAGAAAACCTTTTTGAGAAGTCCAAGTGCAGCGTCGCGGGCCGCGCGAGGCGGGGTCGCCCCAAGGGGGTGCCGGTGCTAGAAGCCCGAGCTGTCTTGTATCATGCCCGCTATTCCCTGCGGGCGGGTCGTAACCGTGGCGTGCGCCAGTTGATCCTCGGAGATTCGCTGGCCTCTGTCTCGGAATCTGCTAGTGCGGGGGCCCGCAGTCGCGCCGTGCTCGGCGTCGCGCGCAGGATGGGGGCCATTCCTTTGGCCTCGGAGCTCTCAGTGCCCGCTGGATCCCATCCGAGTGCCACGTCGCGGACAGGCCCTCCAGGGGCAGCGGGTGCCCCCTCGCGGCCCTCCGACGCGCTACTGAAGGGCCCCTTCGTTGGGCGCTCGCCGATCCAGGGCCCGCCCCAGAGGCGCATCGACGATGGCGCAGACATGATATTCACGACAGCTCTGCGCGTCGGCATCTTCAAGAGCACGCGCCGCGCCTCCGGCGTCGCGCGCGTCGCCGGCGCGCGCCCCGCCCGCGTCGCATCGCGCGCCGCGAGCGCGCGGAGGGCCGCCCGGCGCGCCCGGGCTGTGGGCGCCAGCTGCATCGGCCAGCGAAACGCCGAGCGCGTCGAGTCGAAACCCTTCGACCTCCTGGCTCCAGGCGGGGTCTCGTGGGTCAAGGCTGCTCAGTATCTATCCACGAGTATCGCCTTGCTTTTCTCGGCGCGGCGCGCCTCGCGCCCGCGAGTTCCCCGCGGCGGGGGGCGGCGCGCAAGGGGCCAGCGGCAGTTCTGCAGGGGCCTGCTGGCGGGCCGACCCTGGCGCGGATGCGAGGCCCCTCGATTGCGACGGCAGCCTCAATTCCATTCCCGCAGGGTGCCTCGCCCCGCCGCCCGGGCCCGGGCTCCCGCCCGACGCCGCGGCAGCGTGCCCGCCGAGCCCAGCCGCCCCTGGGCGCGCAAGTCCTGGGTCTTGTCTGTGTTCGGACCAGAGCGGGCCCACCTCGAGCTGCTGGCGAGCTTCGACATGCGGGTGCTGGAGGAGAGGGGGGCCATCGTGCCCTCTCAGATGGGCGCTGCGGCGCGCGACAACATCGCCCGCCTCTTTGAGCAGGGCTTCCACCAGGCGCGTGCGAACCGCCTGATTGTGGCTGCGGCTTGGAGGGGGCCCGCGCAATGCCGAGGTGGGGGCCCTCGACATGCCGCTGGCCAAGCAAGCGGCTGAGGGCTGGCGCGACCTCGCGCCTCCCGAGAGAAGGATGTCGCTGCCGTTCGAGGTCGCGGCGATGCTCGCCAACGCCTCCCGCGCCCTGGCATGCGGCAGCAGCCGTTGGCGGAATGGCCCCATGTTCGGGATCCGCGGGCGGCCCGGCGAGAAATGCGGCCCGCGGATCCAGGGTGCGACGCCGCCTGCCCCCGGCAGCTCGGGCGCTCGCCATTGCTTCTTCGTGGCCCTGCGCGCCCGGGAGGTGGGCGAGGTCTCCGAGGCAGGGGAGTTCGATGCGGCCGCGAGGTTGGATTTGCAGCGGAAGCAGGGCCCGGGCCGCGGGCTGTGCGAGACGGCCGCCGCCCGCCAGCGCGACGGCGCCGCGCCGGCCGCTTAGCCGAGGTCGCCGCCAGTTGGCGTCAGGCAGTGGCGGCGCTCGGCTCGGTCAAGCTCGGCGCGCGTCGCGTCCGCCAGCTGCGCCGCTCGGGCCCGAGCCGCGACTGCGCGGCCAACCTCCGCGACCTCGAGCAGATCCGGCGCCGGGGCCGCTGGGGGTCGTGGAGTTCCGTGCGCGGGTGCGTAAAGGGATGCTGGCTGCCCGAACAGTTGCGCAAGTTGTCGTCCGCGCAGCGCCGTCGCGCCGAGGCCTGCTCGCGGGCGCTATCCGCGTCCGAGTGAGGCTCGCCCCCATCATCGGCCCCAGTCTGCCCGGCTCCCCAGCGATTCTCGACTGGTTCGCTGGGGCGGGAGGCTTCGGCCAGGCCGCCGCCAGACTCGGGCTGCCTGCCCTGCGCCGCGGTCGGTCATCTATCTTGTTACCTCTATCTGCCAATGGGGTGCTCATTGGAAACAGAGCGCAGACCTCATGATATCAGACCTCGACCCTGGTGAGTTTCGTGACTTGAGATGTGTTGGCTCCCGCCGTGGCATCTGCTCCTCAGCGGATCGGCCCCGCCGGCAGCTTCAGGGCGTCTTGGTCGGGGGCGTTTCTCGGACATTTAAAAGGGGGCCGAGTATCCGCTTAAGTTTGGACGCGCCCTCGCAAAATGTGTCCTCATGTCCGAAGTGCGAACCTCCGCCTCGGTGGATGAAACGGCGCTGGGGAAGGGTGAAGCCTTCCCTTTGCGTTGCTAGTTTGCTGCTGCACGTTTGGCGCAGAGTTGGCAGTGTGCACGTGGTGCGCGTCTCGGGTTTTTCTCTGCTCTCTTTCGCGGTGCCCCGTACCGCGCTCGACGGTAGGACTACGTTTGTTCCATCTCTGACATTCGCTGGCAGGAAAAGGCGCGCAGGATTAATCATAGTGGTTTCACGTGTTTGTTTCCGAGGCGCCTTAGGATCCGCTGCCACTTCGGCCACTCAAGTCTTCCACCTCCTCCTCTCCTCCACTCGCACAGCCTTCTCTGAATATTATCCACAGGCAGTGTGCGGTTGGCGCGTGGCACGCGCCCGCGCTCGACGACAAGATTGCGTTTGCTCCGTTTCTGACATTCGCTGGCAGGAACAAGTGCACAAGCGAAGAAAACAAGACGGAGGAGCACGATAATGAGGAGGAGGAGGAGGAGGAGGAGGGAGGCGGAGGGAGGCGGAGGAATATGAGGATTACGATTCGGATGATGATGAGGATGACACTGATGATTGTGATGCTGATGAGGTTGAGGATGGTGGTGATGAGGATGAGGATGAGGATGATGAGGAGGATGATTATCAGGATCAGGATAATGGTATGGATGATGATGAGGATGAGGACGAGGATGATGATGCTGATGATGCTGATGCTGATGGTGATGGTGGTGATGATGATGATGATGTTGCTGATGATGATGATGATGATGATGATGATGATGATGATGATGATGATGATGATGATGATGATTATGATGCTGATGCTGATGCTGATGCTGATGCTGATGCTGATGCTGATGCTGATGATGATGCTGATGATGCTGATGCTGATGCTGATGCTGATGCTGATGCTGATGCTGATGCTGATGCTGATGCTGATGCTGATGCTGCTGATGATGCTGATGATGCTGATGATGCTGATGATGCTGATGATGATGATGATGCTGCTGCTGCTGCTGATGATGATGATGATAATGATGATGATGATGATGAGGAGGAGGAGGAAGGAGGAGCAAGAGGAGGTGTGAGGAGGGAACCAGAGGAGAAGGAGGAAGGAGGGGGAAAGCGGAGGAGGGGGAGGGAGGAGGGAGGAGGAGGGGAAGGACCCAAAGGTTTTGTATGCCCTTGGCCCCTCCTGGGCTTGGACCCCCGAGGGCCGCCCACAGGGGCGTGAGAACGGCCGCGCCTCGCGCGCCTGGCACGCCCGCGCCTGGGTCACCGCCTCTCTCCGCGAGAGCGGGGCGACCCCTCAGAGAGAAGGGCGCGCCGTCTCTCCGGCGCGGGGGCCTAGGCGGGTGGTACGGTCGGACCGAGGTATAGGGTCGAGGACGATTCGGGGAGGCTACCCTGATGTACTTCGTGCGTCCTTGGGGAGGGTGCCCTCGAGTGTTTTTCCCAACCATCCTGTGGTTCTCGATCCTCGTTTTGAAGAGACAGCGCCCCGCGTTCTCACTCCTCCTCCCGCTGCCCCCTCTCTTCTCCTCTCATCATCACCACCACCAACATCATCATCATCATAATCATCATCATCATCATCATCATCATCATCATCCTCAACCTCATCCTCATCCTCATCCTCATCCTCATCCTCCTCCTCCTCCTCCTCCTCCTCCTCCTCCTCCTCCTCCTCATCATCATCATCATCATCATCATCATCATCATTATCATTATCAGTATCATTATCATTATCATTATCATTATCCATCATCATCATCAACAACAACAGCATCATTATCATCGCAATCACCACCATCACCATCATCACCATCATCAGCATCACCAGCATCATCATCAGCATCATCATCATCAGCATCATCATCATCAGCAGCATCATCATCAGTGGCGCAGTTCGCATGCGTCTCCCCCACCCAGTACAGCGTTTCGTGGCCCCATATGCAGCTCCACCGAAGGCCTCAGTGGGGGTGCCCGCACGCTTCCGCCACGCCCAGTACAGCGTTTCGTGGCCCCATAGGGAGCTCCACCGAAGGCCCTAGTGGGGGTGCCCGCACGCTTCCGCCACGCCCAGTACGCTCAGACCTATCGTCTTCGTTCGTGCCGCGTACCCCGCCACACATTTCGGCGCACCCCTCGCACTGGTCGTGGCCCCACAGGGAGCTCCACCGAAGAAGATATTCACAATTGCGGTATTCACAACTGCATATGGGTGGGTCCTTCGCCAGGCTAATTCAGTTTTGCCGGCGGGGGGTCTCATGTTCTTGAAGGGTGTCGTTCTGTCCTCGGTCCAGCCGTAATGGAGGGCGACCCTCTCGGGCCCCTCTAGGGCCCCTTGCGGGCGCCTAAGCTGTCCTTCTCTTCGCCCCCGGTTCGGGTCGCCCCCCGATGCCACCCGCCAGAGGGGCGCGGCGTTGTGCGGCCCCGCCTTCGGGGAGGGCAGGGATGGGGGGTACCCTTCGGGCTCGGCTGCCGGGCGGTGAGTTGGGTGGCCTCGTGGCGTGGGCAGGGCCTGTGCGGGGGGAAAAAACACACACTCAAAAAACACTGTTTTTTTTGTGTGTGTGTGTGTTTTTCTCCCCCTGTTTTTTTTTTGTTTGTGTGTGTGTTTTTCCCCCGCTTCCTCGGCCACCCGCAGGGGCGCAGGGACGACCGCGCTTCGAGCGTCGCGCACCGCGGCCCGGGCGGGAGAGGCGCTCCTCTCCGGGGCGGCAGCGCGAGGGCGCGAACAGAAAGCGCGCGTCGCGCACCGCGGGGCGCGCTGCGCGAAGCCAGATGACTTGGATTGGTGGTGATTCAGGCCTCGGAACAGATTAGCGAACACATGCCACATTCATCCGTCAACGCCTCCCCCTCCCCCCAATGTTCAAAGTTGGTGGTGGGTCTGGTGAGATGCGTATCGACCGCAGCCTCCCCCGCGCGTGCCAACGTTGAGTTTGGGGGGGAGGGGGAGTGTTCAGTAATTGTTTCCCTCTACCGTTTGGGTGGTCTCTTGGCATTGGAACGGCTCGATCCAGGCCAGCTGCCACGGGGGGAGCAGCGTTCCTTCCCCAACCCTGATGGTCGATCAATCGGTTTCGAACCCCCTCTCGAGAGAGCGGCGATATGATTGGTTCCCACACGGGGGTGGGGAAAAAACGGCTCCCCCAGTTGTGTCTGGCCAGCGTTTGGACGTTCCTGGGCCCCCGCTGGGCCGCAGGGGGGCCAACCGACCGCGCATCCAGAGACGAATGCCACACTGCTCATCGGGAACATCGCAATGGCCTCTGACAGGGACAAGCTGTTGAGGAGCGGGATCAGGCGCATCCGCGTCCTCGTTGTCGTCGTCGTCGTCCCCCTTTTCCTCCTCCTCCTCCTCCTCCTCCTCCTCCTCCTCCTCCTCCTCCTCCTCCTCCTCTGGTCGATCGCTCTCCTATGCTCACCAATGCTCCTCCTCCTTAGGTGCATTGTCAACTGCATGGACTCGTCGGAGGGGTACTTCTACGAGGGCGACAGGGAATTCTCGTACCTGCGATTCCCGATAACGAGGTGGTCGTCACAGCCCAGTGTGCGCACGGACGCCGGGATACTCGCTTATCGAGTGGCCTTCGGCCCATCACACCACCGTGCTTGGATCGGGGACCAAATGCTTCTTGCGGTATCATGGGGGACCTCTTGACGGTCTCTTGAGGGCCTTCTGACGGCCTCTTGAAGGCCTTTAAAAGGCTTCTTGGGGTCTTTTGGGGTCTCTTTGAGGCCTCTTGGAAGCCTCCCTGAGGGCTCCTGCGCACCTGAGGACCTTAAACTCAGTGCCTGCGGCACGGTGGCGGACTTCGCCCCCCTCTTCGGGTGGATCGACGCGAAGCTGGACAGGTTGGGGGACGTCAACTTCAGGGGCGGCCTAACCGACCCCTAGCCAACCATCCCCTTCCGTGACGTCCCCCTCGCCTCGCCCCAAGACGTATGCATGCGGCCGGAGGGAAGCTTAAAAGGCGAGGATGACGCCACGGAAGGGGATGGTTTGCTAGGGGTCGGTTCGGCCGCGCGCGACAATTGACTACGTCTGGCCACCTCACCAATCCCGACAGGGCCGTTCCTGGGGCCCAGAGTGCACTGACCCGGATTTGCGTGCAGGATCCTGCAGGATCCTGCAGGGCCTTCCTGCAGGATCCTGGCTCAAGTTCACGCAGGATTCACGGGTTTCGCGCGCTGGGGCTCTCCACCCCCAGGAGGCTCCAGATGTCCCCGGGGGGGGGGCTTGCCTTTGATTCTGCAAGGCCTGACTGACCCGGGTTTGGACGGACCCGGGTCGGCGCGTCCCCAGCCACTGGGCCGTGAAGGCGTCAGAGGCCGTGGCATCGCTCGGGCGTGTGCGTCGTTTCGGGTGAGGCCAGCGCCAGAGAGTCGGGACCATCCGGGGGCATCTCGGATCATCTTGAAGAGTCAAACGCGCTCGACCTCGCAGGATTGGAATCTGTGTGCATGTACGTTGCACCTTCTCCATTCCTGTGTGCAGTGACCGCGGTTTGATCTCACGAGTTTTGGATCGGTTCCGCCTCCGCTCCTCCTCCTCCTCCTCCTCCTCCTCCTCCTCCTCCTCCTCCTCCTCCCCCTTCCCCTCCTCCTCCTCCTCCTCCTCCTCCTCCTGTAGTATTGGTTTCCTCCTCTCGCTCTGCCGGCGCAGGCCGGTCTTCATTCAGAGTAGTTGCACTCATGGAGCAGCCCAACTCATCCTCGGCCGTTTGTTTGCTGCTCATCGGGCCTACCATGGCATTCGCCCAGGCGAATGAAAGAAGGGAGAAGCACGCACTAAATCACACAGTGCATGGGCAATGGACGTCCGAGTGATGGCAGGGGACCGGTGAGCGGGCCAGCTGACGTCCCCCGCACCAGGGGAGAGAACGTGCTTGTCCACTGCATCGCGGGCGCCCACCGAGGCGGCACGGCCGGCACGGCGTTCGTAATGTACAAGTCCGGCCTGGGGGCCGAGGGCGCGCTCTCCGCCGTGAGGCGGGCGCGGCCGTTCGTGGATCCCATCTCGGTAGCGCGCACCGGGGAACAGGGCGACGACCACGACGTTCGACGACCCTACTCCAGGTTTCGTAATAAAAGGGAGGGGGTCTGGACCCTCCAAGACAAGCCATTTCAGACCTCCCCCGTGGGAGAACCCTCCAAAACATCGTCCCCAGACCCCCCAGGCCCTCCAAGATAGCCTGGAAGAGACCCCCCCCGAAATGAGACCCCCCTCGCTTTATTACGAAATCTGGAGTATCTTTTTAGAGATTCAGTGGAGAGTGTGTGGCCACGGCTGCGCGCGGCTCGAGGAGCTTGCTGGGATGGACCCCTGGAGAGGCCCTGGACCCGTTTTGAGCAAATTTTTGGTGGGGGAGGAGGAGGAGGAGGAGGAAGAGGAGGAGGAGGAGGAGGAGGAGGAGGAGGAGGAGGAGGAGGAGGAGGAGGAGGAGGAGGAGAGGCCGTGTGTTTCCTCCCCTGGGGCGGCACGGCCAGGGACCATCCGCATCCACGTCTGGCCCTGGACCCCAGGCGAGCGGCGGAGAATGGACACTCTCCCCCCGCCCCCGGGGCGGATGGACGATAGTCATCCACATCTCTCGCTCGTGAGGCCGTCCAGGAAAGCACAGAACCTCCAAAACCGCCGACGACGACGTCGACGTCATCGACGTTGTCGTCTTCGTCGCCCCGTCCCCTTTGCGCGCCACCGACCGTTTTCGACCTCAGGGAGCTGCTGGAGCGCCTCGAGCGCGCGCTGCAAGCCGAGGCGGAGCTGGGGTATTTGGAGTGTACCTAATGCCTTGGTCGGTTCCCCGCCCGAAGGGTCGTCCCGCCGCCGCCGCCGACGCTGCCCCCGCCGTCGCCGTCGTCATTGTGGTCGTCGTCGTCGTCGTCGTCGCCGTCGTCGTTGACATCGACCTGCGCGTCAACGCCATTGCCGCCGTCGTCGTCTAGGCCAGCCGCGCTTTGTGGCCTGGGCTTGAAAAGCTGCCCTTCTGCATGGAGGCCGCGCGTGGCGCGATGCTCGAAGCTGAGTGATATAGGTCGTCGTTCGTCGTCGTTTTCGTCGCCGGGGGGCGCAGGCCAACAATCATCAGAACAACGATTGAGGTCGATTCGGGGAGGGTACCTTAATGCTCTTCGTGCTTGTTGGATGTTCTGGTGCATCCTGGGGGAGGGTATCCTCGAATGTTCTTCAGTTTGGAAGGCGGAGGGGCGGAGGGTTTCATGTTCCTGAAGGATGGTTTTTTGTCCTGTGTCCAGCCGTGCCTCGGGACCAGCACGTTCGGATAATTGTCAGAATTCAGGCGTGAAAGTTTTGCCCCCCCCCCCTCCGCCTCCCTGTTAGCTGTGCCTGGGCACCGTGGTCCCTAGGGCGGCCCACCGACCAAGGGCGAGCGAAGGGCTCGGCAGCGCGTGTGATGTGCCACGACACGTGCGTCGCGTGCGGGTAGCTTCAGAGCCGATGCACCGTCAGGCCTCGGACAGCCTCCGCTCGGTCTCGGGGAGATCGGAGGTGGCGGAGGATCAGAACGAGGAGGGATGAGCACAATAATGGAGGATGGAGGGTTCGGCGGATGATGATGACGACGACGATGATGATGATGATGATGATGGTGGTGATTCTGGTGGTGGTGGTGGTGATGATGATGATGGTGATGGTGGTGGTGATGGTGTTGATGGTGATGATGATGGTGGTGGTGATGGTGGTGGTGAAGATGGTGGTGATGATGCTGATAGTGGGGATGATGATGATGTTGATGTTGATGGCGATGATGATGATGATGCTGCTGATGCTGATGATGATGATGGTGATGATAATGATGATGATGGTGATGATGGTGATGTTGATGCTGATGATGCTGCTGTTGCTGCTGCTGCTGATGATGATGATGATGGTGATGGTGGTGGTGATGATGATGAGGAGGAGGAGGATAATGAGGAGGAGGAGGAGGATAATGATGACCGGTGTAAACTCAGTATTCGCCAAATATGTTGCAATGAACCCTCACTCCAAGTTTTCTCTTCGCAGGTCCCGACAAGGCTTTTTTCATTGAGAGAGAAGTGCCCTGTTGTGAGACAACCGTCTGAACATCATGAACATCATGAACCGTGCCTGAACACCATTCCTGGGACTTCAACGCCGCGAATAAACGTTATTGGTGCGTCCTGACGATCCTGAATCGTGCCAGATCATCATTCCTAGGACTCCAACACCGCGAACCACTGTGACTGTTGCGCTCTGATTTTGTACATCGTGCCAAAGCACCATGTCTGGGACGTCAATCGCCAAAGTTCTTCAACCCGCTGTAAACTCTTACGACACACGTGCATAGCTCTACTGCGATCGCCACATTTTGTAAAGGCACCGCCCTCCATCCGTGCAGTTCTTGGACTTCAGACGAATGTGCGCGGCGCTGAGGTGAGAGCAACTTTTTGAAACGGAGCCGCCATTGATGAAGCTCTTGGAAGTTCTTAAGACGCATGTGCGCGGCTCTGAGGCGAGGGCCGCATTCTGAAAACCGCCCGACCTCCATCTGCTACAGTCTCGTAAACCTTTAAGATGAACGTGCACGGCGCCAAGACGAATACCACTTTTTGGAAACGGCCCGCCCTCCATGTATGAAGCCGTTGCATGTTTCAAGCTTAAGGATCATACATTGTGAGGAAGTCTCAGGAGAAACGCCCAGCCCGTCCTACCTATGCGTCTCGGGGTGCGACGGAGAGGAGTTTATTATATGGAGCAGAGAAGGAGGATGGAGGAGTCGGCGGAGGAGTTGGCAGAGAAGAAGGAAGAGGAGGAGGAGGCGGAGGAGTAGGAGGAGGAGGAGCAAAAGCAGGAGCAGGAGCATGATAATATGGAGGATGGTGCACGGGGAGGAGGAGGAATACGATGGGGAGGAGAAGGAGAAGGAGAAGGAGGATGAGGGGGAGGGCGCCTTTGGGTTGGATAGGGTAATTCGTGCGAGGTTGTCAGGCAGGAGAATAATCGTGGTAAAACATGCAGCACTTGGGTAGCTTTCTGCCCCATTCCAGTTCAGTTTATGGCACGCGCCAGGACAGTTTTTTTTCGGCAGTTTCCCCTCTTTGCAGGTGGTACCTTTTTTAGTGACGGCGCCGCCAGCTTGGTCGGGCCCCAGGTATCTACTAATCAACCGTTGCATTTGAGTCATGGAATGCGCAGCCTCTTTTCATCTTTCGGCTCGCCGCCCCCCTTCCTTTCTAGATCTTCTCAAGTCCTCCTTATCATCTTCCCCCTCCCTGTTCCCATCGCTTCTCCCTCCTCTTCCCCCCCATCTTTCCCCCCATCTCCCCGCCCCATTTTTCCCCACCCTCTGCCCACCTCCTCGCTTCTCCTCGTCCCTCCTCTTTTTCGCCCTCCTGCCCCCTGTCTTCTTCACTTGTCCCCTCTGCCCCCCCTGCCAAGTGTGCGTCCTCTGCCCACCTCCCTCCTCTTTCCCCTCCTCGCTTCTCCCTGTCCCTCCTCTTTTTCGCCCTCCTGCCCCCTGTCTTCTTCTTCTTCTTCTTCTTCTTCTTCTTCTTCTTCTTCACTTGTCCTCTCTGCCCCCCCCCTGCCAAGTGTGCGTCCTGCACGGTGTCCGATACGCGTGTGCGCGGAGCTCTCCGTCCTCCTTCTCCACGGCAGGTGCGCCCAGACCCCGGAAAGCTTCGCCCGCTGTCCAGCGTCGGCGTCACCCCAGCATGCTAACATTACGTCGGGCACGTCCCTCTACGGGGGGAATGTTCAAAGATAGTCAAGGAATACTCAGGGGACGATGTTTTGACTGTTTTTGAGTATTTTTTAGGGGGGGTATTTTGGGATAGTTTTTATTTATTCGCCCAAAATCCCCCTGTAGGGGACACGCCCGACTTAATACGAACACCATGTGCGCGTCGCCCCCCTTGGGGCGACGCGCGCACCGAGAACTCTCATGGTATGCGCGTCGTGGCGGGCGCCTTCTGGCCGCCCAGCTCGGGAAACGATGCACTGCAAGGTGGGTATACTCACTGTTCGGGTCGGGCGCGCGCCTCCATGGAGGACATCTGGCATCAGTATGTCCCTGTGCGCCCCGCAGCAGTACAGCCAAGACGCTGAAATAAGGACCGCTTTGGGCTCGGAAGGGGCTCGGGGATTTGGGTCGTCTCTTAGCTTTCTGCCGCGGGATTTGCCTGTGGCCTAGGCCCACCGTGGCCAGAAAAGCCCCTTTGTTCCTTATCTGGCGTTCCTTCTGGTAGTACCTCGACTGTATGTCGGGACTTCACGGGGACATCTTGGGCTCTCTTGGGGTCAAGTTTCGCAGTTTTGGAGGCTACGTTGGCCGTGCTGGAGGCCATCTTGGGGCCGCCTTGGGGTGAAAGACCGATGAGATGGGACACCGTCGCGTCCTTCTGGCTGGCTGGGCATCGCTCGGACGTGTGCGTTTTTTTCCTCGGCGAGGACCATCGAGGAGCATCCTTGATCCTTTGGCGAAAAAGCCACGCACGAAGCGGACAAAAAACACAGGGAACGGACGTCCGAGCGATGGCCAGCTGGCCGGCGCGATCGGCCGTGACCCCATGCAGAACATTGAAAAGGCCAGCTCCTTGCCCCAATGTGTTAAGCGCCACTGCAGCGCGGCGGCCCGCCTCCTCCTCCTCCTCCTCCTCCTCCTCCTCCTCCTCCTCCTCCTCCTCCTCCCTCCTCCCGCCTCCTCCTCCTCCTCCTCCTCCTCCTCGCTTCGGGCGACGACGAGGCGCCTCGCCCGTGGGCGCGAGCGTGCGGCGGGGCGCTCCTCGCCGCCCTCTCCGCGGCCCTGGCCCCTTCCCCGGCGCGGGCCGGCCGCCGGCGGCGCCGACCGCGAGGCACCGCGGGGGCCTCCGGGCGGGCGCAGCGCTCATGGCTCGGGAACTGGAGACGACGCGAAGATCGGGACAAAATCGGATCGGGATAATTCGAAATCTCTGAGAATCGGCGGGTTTGGAGGATGTATTGGGCGCCGCGGCCGCTCCAGAGCGTTCCGGAACGCTCTGAGAGCGCTCCGGAACGCTCTGGAGCGATTTATCCCGATCCTAGCCCTGTTTTATGGAGCGTATGCACTACCAGTGGCGGGCGGTTTCTCGATCCCAGGGCTTCTTTTGAGGGTCGGGGGAGGACGTCGGGGTGGCGTGGTGGGTATACTCATTTCCCCGTTTCCCAGGGGAAGCAACGAAAAATGTAGACACCAGGATGCCGTATACACCATAATCCGTTTTCTTGTGCGAATCTCAGTGCGGGACCGGAAAAAAGCAGCGCTCATCGCTCGGGGGCCCAAAAATGTACACCACCACCACCTCCCTCCCCCCCTCCCTCTCGCTGGAAGGAGGAGAGAGGAGGAATCGACGTGGTGGTGGTGGTGGTGTGTATTCTTTGGGCCCCCAGTCGCGTTCGGCTGCCTTGACTGCCGTCGGCCCGCGGAGGGCGCTGCATACGCCGCCGGCGCTCGCGGGGCGACGGCCGAGAGCGTGGGCGGGGTGGGCGCGGTGGGCCGCAGCAGGGGCCCGCGCGAAGTCGCTCGGGCACGCTCGCAGGCGGAGCGGTGGCGTCGGCAGGTCGCCGAGGCCAGCTCGGCCCCGGCGCACGCACTTGGTTCGTCGGGCCGCTGGCCAGGAGAGAGGCCGAACCCCAACATTGCCGCATTCATTCAAGATGGGTCGGTTTCGGCGCCAGTTCACATCGCAGGCGGTTGGCTGTTTCGGCCAGCGGCAGCTGAGGGCGCGGGGAAGGGTCGGTAGGAAACAGGACATCGTGTGTGTAAAAGGGCACGTGGTCGTGATCGGCGTTCGACATCACCTTCGCGCCGCCTGCCATCGGGGTCGTCGTCATCCGATGTTTTGCGATAGTTTCTGGGTCGTTCCTGCTGTTGGGAAGGGCCGCACGACGACGCCGATTGTGACCGAGGCGTGTCAGGAGCTCGCTGCCCTGAGCACCATGTGAGACATTTAAGGGAGCGTCGGCCGAGCCTTTTCGGGTGCGAGCCCCGCAAACTCTCCATCCCGCACGCCTGGCGCTCGGGCTCGAGATCCTCGCGCCGACCCTCGGGGTGCCTGCTTCGACGACCGCCGTGCAGTAGCGCGCCCTGCTGGACAGGAGATGGGGCTAGCAGGGGCGACCCCTCACCCGGGGCGCCGGCTCGGGCGACGCCCCGTTGGGGGATCCGCTGCCTGGCGGCGCGGGGCGCCTGCGTCCTGGGGCGGCGAGCGCCACCTCCTGGCCAGGGAGTGTCAGGAGGAGAGCAAACACACACAGACACAAGTAATCGTCGAGCCCCAGGAAAACACAGGGAAAATATGGGAAGTGGGGGGGCGAAGACGAAAACCCAGAAAATATGGGAAAACATTGGGGACCCTTCCATTTGTGTGTGTGTGTGTTTATTTGTGTGTCCTGGGGCCCCCTCAGAGTGCCCCCTCGACCCACGGGCGCACTCGCGGAGCGGGGCGGGCGGGCCTCGGTCGCGGGCACGCTCTTCCGGCTCCGAGGGGCAAAAACTCCCCGCGGGCGCGCTGGCCTGCAGCACCGGCGGAGGGAAGAGAGCTCGGGACCGTCGCCAGCCCGCGCGCCCGGCGAATGCGCGGCGGCGCCGCAGGCGAGCGCGGCCACGAGCTGCATCGACCGCCGGGGTCTCCCGTCGCCGCGCGAGCGCGGCGGCGGGCGGCGCACGGGAGCCCTGCCGAGAGGCCGGGGCGTTCCGACAGCGGTGCTGTGGCGCCAGGGGCGGCTCGCACACGGGAGCTGGTGCTGGACGGCGCGCCTGCTGCGTGCCTGGATTGCCCCGATCCTCGACAGCTGCAACCTGTTGGGGAAAACACGCACGCACACACTGACACAGATAGTCGCTGGTTCCAAAGACAATGCGGAACATATGGGAAGTGGAAGGCAAGACGGCAAGACGAGCATCCAGAAAATACGAAACATGTGGTGAATCCCGGGGTTTTGTGCTTGTTTGTTTGTGTGTCCTTGGGCCCAGCCCAGCGCTCGGGATTTCGCAGTGCTGGCTGTCGGGCCCAGCGCTCGGGATTTCGCAGTGCCAGCGCGGAGGCGAGGAGGGCCTGGGGTGGCCTGTAGGGCTTCCACCGCATGCCGCCAGGGCAGCCGTGGAGTTCGCGGCCGGGAGGGTACCCTGATGTTCTCTGTGTGTTTTGGCCAGCGGAGGGTCTCATGCTCTTGGTGGATGTTCTTCTGTCCTTGGTCCCGCTGTACCCTGCCGAGGCCGAGAGGATGACCGCCGAGGCGAGGGGGTGCTCCTGGACGGGCTGTGCACCGCGGAGCTGGCGCCGGAGGAGCGGCGGCTGAAGGCAGATTGGGGGATGCCTCCAGCCTCCTCGGGCGGGGCTTCTGGATGGCGGCCTCGATGGTTCAGCTGCTTGTGCTTCGTCCCTACCGGGTGCGGTTCGGCGCGGCGAGCAACGACTCGCTTTGTTGTCGGCGCGACTTCGCTGAGATTCAAGGGCGGCTGCGCCACTCGCGCCCCAGGGGCACGTTGCGTGGCAAGAAGCATGCGGGGTATGGCTGAACTCGGCAAGGTGCTCCCTCACGTCAAGAGGTACTGCGAGAAGGTGGAGGCACAGCTGGGGGCGTTGCTGGGCGGCCGCGCCGAGCTGCCGCCGCAGGCAAACTTGGCCGCAACGCGGCGCTGAAGGGTGCCTTGGCCTAGATGTTCGGTGGGCTGGACGGCGCTTTGTGCGTGGAGCTCGGCCCAATATTTCGATGCCGGTTTCTGCTTTCGGGTGCGCGGGCCAGGCGCTGCGCGAGTCGCGCGACATGTACAAATCTACCACGCCTCAACGTGCCAGGGAGCGCGGAGTCGGACAAGAGGGCCTGGGCCGAACGGGTCTCGGAGGAGCCACACGGTGGAGATTTGTCCCAGTGGTCCGGCGCGTGCTATAGCCCAGTGGCTTTACTAGAGCGCGGATGATATGAGAGCCTTCGTATCATCAGACTTCGTAGAGTGGATGACTCATAGAGCATGCGGCTTTCCAGGGGCAGTACGGGTTCAGGCGATGGCGCCCTTCTTTTGCTTGTCAGGCGAGAACGCCACTTCGATGTATGTATCGAAAATCCGCCCCCATTCGTTCAGCATTTGTCGTTTCCAGCTGGTGCCATACGCGTTCCGACGATGTGACGGGCTCAAGATTTGTTCCACCGTCCCATACTGGTTTCTTGATTGATGAATTCCGTAAGTTGGATTGCGCAGGCGATCGCGCCGTCGTTTTGATTGTCCAGCCGCTTGAATGTATACTTGGACAGTTTTTTGACCATATCAAAAAGTTTGGGACGCTCCTCCTCCTCTTCTTCCTCCTCCTCCTTCTCTTCCTCCTTCTCCTCCTCCTCCTCCTCCTCCTCTTCCTCCTTGTCCTTCCCCTCCTCCTCCTCCTCCGCCTCCTCCTCCTCCTCCTCCTCCTCCTCCGCCTCCGCCTCCTCCTCCTCCTCCTCCTCCTCCTCCTCCTCCTCCTCCTCCTCACCCCCCCCTCTCTCCGACAGCACGGCCTCCAACTGCACCCCGCGGCCCTTGGGAACCCTGCAGGCGGCCGAGGGGCGCCAATGGGGTGCCTTCTCCGTTGCAGCCCGTGTGTGCGGGCGCGGATGCGCGCGCAGAGAAAAGGATCTTTCAATTCGCTTCGAAGAGAGGGAGGTCGGAGGCGGAGAAGGCGGATCGCCGTGGGGGAAACGGGTCCTGACGGAAACGTATCATGAGGTTTGTCGCCGTTTTCGGGCTCTCGGGGCCTTTCACGGGCCAATGGGCCTATTAGAAAACGAGTCAGAATAAGGATCTCGTCCTGGGGGAAGGTCCAGGGGTCCGAGATTTGTTTCCCTCAGGACCCGCTTCTCCTATGCTAAGCGGAGGAGGTGGACGAGGAGGAGGAGGAGGAGGAGGAGGAGGAAGATGATGCACAGGAGGGAGGAGGCAGATGATGGAAGAGGAGGAGGAGGAGGATGCAAAGGAATTTACATTCGGCCGTATAAGGCCCCTAGCAGCATGTTCCACCTCACTCCTGGCATCCTTGTGTCTCTTCAGCCAGTGCGGGCCACGACTCGAAGAATATTGCAGGTGGCTTCTCGGCCACGCCCGTAAGTCTGAGGTCCCTCAGGCTGGTGCATATTCCAGCTGATGGCAGGTGCGACGACGACGACTTGGCGGCGGCGGCGGCGGCGACAGACGACCTGCGGCGTCCGGGTCCGTTGCTCCCCGAGGTGGGTTGCGCCGCCGCCGCCGTTCGGGCCACATCGGCGCAGGCGGGCGCGCGGGCGCGGCCTCCTCCCTTCAGCGGCGACGATAGGGGCGAATAGCTCAGGGGCAGACCTTACACGCATTTGCCCGGGAGCCTCGCCGGAGGCATGGGCCATCGGCGCCCTTGGATACCCTAGATTCCAATCTACTTTACGCGCCGTCCTACTTCAATTATCGAGTGGCTTCACCTTTTCCGTCCTCTTTAGGGGGCGGGCAGACATGCAATCTATTTTCAACGCCTTCCTACTTCCTGCTTCTACCTACTTCTTCCGACCGATGGATACATGTGCTGCCCTCCCCAGGGCAGTTCGCTCCCATCGTCGCCCCCGACCCCCCGCGGGTGTCAGAGCTGCACGCAACGCGGAGCCGTCGCGCGCCCTCGGAAGGACGGAGGGAAGCGAGGGGGGGCAGTGCGAAGGAGAAGGTCTTCTCAGAAGGCGGCGGGACTGCTCAGAAGATCTTCGTCCCTCTGAGAAGTTTTCTGCGCCCTCGGGGAAGGCTTAGAGAAACCTTGGCAGAAGTCCGGAGGGCTTCCAGGCCTTCTAAGAAGGCCCGCCCCCTCTCAGGGGCCTCGCTCCTCTTGGGGCCCAGAAGGGGGGGGGGGCGATGGCCGCCGCAGCCAGATCCGCCTCGAGGTTCTGGTCAGAACGCGCCCTAGCACAGGTCTGGGGGATCGCTCTTGAGGCGGGAGCACTCGGATGCGGCGTTGAGGAAAAGCTCGGCGCGTCTTTCGGATCTGGCTCGAGGAAAAAAAGTGGACACAGATGGGGTCGACAGTTTCAGGTGCGGTCCACTTGCGTTTCGAGGTGGCCTCCTTGGCCCACTGGCAAAACTGGCGCTCAGGTCTCTGAGCCAGCGTCCGGGGGGCATGGCCTGGGAACGCATGTGGAGCATGTTTGGCCTCTTTCGGGCCATTTCGCTTCCGCCTCGCTCGGAGCCTTCTCGGATCCTTCTCGGACTCTTGGGGCCCTCCTTGGGGCCACTTGTGGCCTTCTTGGCGTCCCTTTGGGCGGTTTTGGGGCTGTCTCGGACCTGTGGCGTTCTGAAGAGGATCCGTGCCCACGAGTCTGGTCAGCAAAATAGGCAAACCGCTAGAGACATCCTCAAAATCTGGCCTTCCTTGGGGCGAAAATGAGCGCCTCGCTCGAGACATCTTCAAACTCTGCTCCAAAAGCAGAGGATGTCGGGCACCGAAACAGGCACACCGGTCGAGACATCCTCAGAATTTCGGCGCGAACGGACGAGTGCAATACCCCCTGGCGGCTCCCCCTTGGAGGCGAAAGTGAGCGCCTCGCTCGTGACATCCTCCAAATCTGCTCCGAAAGCGGAGTATGTCAGGCACCAAAACAGGCAAGCCGCTCGAGATATCCCCGCCATTTTGGCGCCTCTAGGGGGTGCCCAAACCCGCCCCTCGCTCGAGACATCCTCAGAATTTGCTCCGCCCTCATCATCATCATCATCATCATCATCATCATCATCATCATCATCATCATCATCATCATCATCATCATCATCATCATCATCATCATCATCATCATCATCATCATCATCATCATCATCATCATCATCATCATCATCATCGTCGTGATCATCATCATCATCATCATCATCATCATCATCATCATCATCATCAGCATCATCATCATCATCATCATCATCTTCATCTTCATCTTCATCTTCATCTTCATCTTCATCATCACAATCATCATTATCATTATCATTATCGTTATCATTATCATCATCATAACCACCATCACCATCACCATCACCATCACCATCATCAGCAGCAGCAGCAACAGCATCAGCATCATCATTATTATTATTATTATTAATATTATAATTACCATCATAATCATTGCAGCATAACCTACCATACCACAGCATATCATGACATATCATACCATAGCAACATATCATATCACAACATACCATATCATCGCATACCATGGTATACCATACATACCATCCCATACCATTTCATATCAGTCCAGCCATAACATAACATACCATACTATAACACGCCATGTCATACCATACCATAATACAACATAACATAACATGGCACAACATGACACATCATAACATGACATGAGGTGGAGGAGGAGGAGGAGGAGGAGGAGTGAGTGTGAAGGAGTTGGCGCGGTCGGAGTAACAACGAGAACCCCATCCTTTGGATATGGGGAATAACAATGATCAGTCACTGCGTGGAGCTCCCCATATGTGCATCTATTCGCATGGACCTGTCCGCCGTGAGAGTCTAGGCGCAGGAGTTTTCGAATATAAGAGGGCTTGAGTTGTGACGGTCTGGTCATGAATCGAATTTCGAACGGATTGGAGCGTGAATGAGTCTCGGTAGTACGAGCGCGTCTCTGCGCATGAGCCTTGGGGCCTCCTGGGGCCTCCAGAAACCTCCTGGGCCTTCCTGGGGCCTCCAGGAGCCCCTTGGGGCCTCCCGGGGCCTCTTGGGGCTTCGAGTGGCCTCCTGAGGCCTCCTGGAGCCTCGCGTAGCCTCCTGGAGCCTCCTGGAGCCTCCTGGGACCTCCTAGAGAGAATTCGTGCCCCAGGAGAAACCCGATCTATATGAACAGACGTACATAAAACATTGCGGATTGGAGCCACAGGAGAAGGGCAGTCTATAGGAGCACACGTAAAATACCAAGGACTCGTGCCCCAGGGGAGGCCAAATCTATAGGAACATATGTAAATCACTTAGGATTGTATACACAGGCGAAGGGCAATAGATAGAAGCATAGGTATAACATCAAGGATTCGTGCTCCAGGTGAGGCCCAACCTAGAGGAGCATACGTAAAACACATGGGATTGGAGCCACTCCTGTTGCCTTCTGAGGCCTCCTGCTCCTGGGGCCTCTCGGGGCCTCCTGTTGCCTGGGCCTCCTGGCGCTTCCTGTGGTCTCCTGGGGCCGCCTGTGGCTTCCTGAGGCCTCCTGGAGCTTCCTGGGGCCTCCTGGAGCCTCTTGGGACATCCTGTGGCCTCTTGAATCTTCCTGCGGCCTCCTGATGCCTCCTGGGACCTCATGTGCCCTCCTGGGGCCTCCTGAAGCCTGCTGGAGCCTCCTGTGGCATCCTGGGGAGAATCTGTGCCCACGAGTCTGGCCACCAAAACAGGCAAGCCGATCGAGACATCCTCAAAATCTGGCCCCCTGGGGGGCGAACATGAGCGCCTCGCTCGAGGCATCCTCCAAATCTGCTTCGAAAGCGGAGGATGTTGGGGACCAATACAGGCAAACCGCCTGAGACATCCCCGCCATTTGGGCGCGAACGGAGGCCGTGCAATACCCCTGGCGCCCCCCCCATTAGGAGGCGCCTCGCACGAGACATCCTCAACATCTGCTCCAAAAGCGGAGGATGTTGGGGACCGAAACAGGCAAACCGCCTGAGGCATCCCCACCGTTTGGGCGCGAACGGAGGCCGTGCAATACCCTGCTCATCGTCATCGTCATCATCACCATCATCATCAGCAGCAGCAGCATCATCATCATCATCATCACCATCATCATCATCATCATGCTCATCCATGCTCTCACCATACCATGGTCATCATCATGGTATGGGTGGTCAGGGCGCGGTCGGAGGTGGTCCAGCGCGGTAGGAGAATATCAAGAACCCCATCCTTTGGATATGGGGAATCAGAACCCCATCCTTTGGATATGGGGAATTCAGCCGCCGGATATGGGAATAACGCACATCGCGTATATGTATTTATGCATATATATATATGGACATGTATATGTATATGTATATATGTATATATATATACACATAAGTCGTAGAGTCATGCATGTGTATGTATGTATATATATGTATAGATACACATGTGTATATGATAGAGCAAACTACAGTGCAGTCGAGTATTAAGACTGCGCGAGTGGGGCAATCGGCTTACATCATCCCTGGGTGCCTGTCTGGAGTGGGCTTTCGCGGTGGGGACTTTTCGGGCTCACGCAGCACAAGTATGAATACGGCATGGAGATTGCATGGTGGATGTTGAAACTTTCCCACGTTTTTTGGCAACTCATGCGTTGTTCGGCATGCTTGGGCTCTTTGACGCGACTGGACCCGCCATCGTTTTCTATGCGGGCTTCAAAACATGTTGGGCGCTTTGTTCTGCGTCGGTGACGTTCTGGGGCCAAAAAGCGGCCTCCTTATGTCACTGGCCGTAGATTCCCGCAGCCTGCGTCGGTGACCTTCTGGGGCCCCCAAGCGGCCTCCTCATGTCACCCGCTGGAGGTTCCCACAGGTTGCGTCGGTGATTTGCTTCGGCCCCCCAGCGCCGTCCTCAGGTCACTGGCTGGAGGCTCCCACAGCTTGCGTCGGTAACCTTGTGGGGTCCCCAAGCGGCCTCCTGAGGTCACCAGCTAGAGGTTCCCAGAGCCTGCGTCGGTGACCTCCTTGGGCCCCCAACCGACGAGGGGCAGGGTGCTTTATTCAGAGTTGCGCGTGGGACATCGGTGGCACTCGTGTCAAAAGTGTGGGCGGTGCGCGGTGCAGACGGCAGATCAAAACTAGCGTGCCCTTCGCGTTGCGCTGAAGTGCAACGAGCTGGCCCGCGGGGCCCAGTGGGTCCCATGAGGCGCAGTGGCGTTGGACGCATTGCCCTGTCTAGCTCTGCGCATCCTTCAGCGTCGGTCCACGTGTGCATTCCAAGTCGCCCGGGCGTGCTCTTCGTTGTGCCTTCGGGTTTGCCTTAGGCATCTGGCTGCAGATGGCATCCCGTAGCCGCCTGATTCTTTGTGATGAGCGCGTAAGCGCTAGATGCTTCTATTTGCCGCGGCTTTGCTGCCAGCCAACAACAACAACCCAGCTGAGCTCGCACGGCGTTTTTTCTTCATACACCTCTTCTGCGGGTCCGTGGAGGCCGAGATTATGGTTGTTGTTTGTTGCGTGTTGTTGTGTGTTGATTGTTCTTGTCGTCCTCGCCCGCGCGCGACCCGCCCACGACCCGCCCGCAACCCGCCGCCGACCCACCGCGACCCGCCCGCTACCCACCCGCGACCCGCCCGCGACCCACCCACATTGCTTTGACGAAGGTTCGGCGTTTGTGGCGGGCTCGTTGAACAATGTGTAAATCGACGCCTGCTGTGGGCTTTTTCAGGGCCTCGCGGACTGCCGACGACCCCGCTGCCCCCTCATTCGTATCTTGGGGCCTTGTATAGGGCCTCCTGGAGCCTCTTGAGGGCCGTCTTGGGGGCCTCTGGGAGCCTCTCTAATGGATTTCTTTGCCTTCGGAGGCCGTCTTGGGGGCCCATTTTGGGCAGTCGCGGGTCCCTCTTTGGGCGCTATTGATGCTGTCTTGGGCATATTTGGGGTTTACGGGGCCGTTTTGAAGCGCCGGAAGCTCGAAAAGGCGATGACACTAGAATCAGAGAGAAATCGCAGGACATCTATGAATGTGGCCTCCTGGAGGCTCCCTTGGGGCGTCTTGAGGGCATCTTGGGCCGACTGGAGGACATCTTGGGTGCATCTTGGTGCGTTTTGGGTTCACCTTGGGACCATCTTGGGTCGTCTTGAGGTCATCTTGGCCGCCTCAGAGGCGTCTTGGGACCGTCTTGGATTCCATTTTGGCCGTCATTGGGTGATTTTTTGGACGTCGAGGTCTCTGCGCGGCTCTCCTGGTGGCTGGCGGGCTGGCCACAGGCACCTTTGGAAATCTTTTAAAGTGCCAGGACCACTCAGACATCTACAGTCAACCCGCATAGTAAGGATGAGCAACTTTCCACGGTTAGCCTTGCATCCTTCCCCGTCAGCCCATGCTTGGCCGCTTTCATTGGCCGCGCCCCGCTCGCAAAGTGTCGGCACGGTCTGCCAAGGCCCTTGCCTCCTAATCGTGCGTCCTTGATTTCACGGGCTGACAGCGTTCCTCTCCTTTTCTGTTTCTTCTTCTTTCTCTTCTTCTGGCTCGTCTTGTTCTGCCCCTCTGGCTGTTGCCACTGCCTCTCTGTTTGCTCTGCCTCTCCTCGTGCCGCTGCTCCTCGTCCGTGCTCTTCTGGCTGCTGCCCGCTGCGTGCTTCCAGCCGTCCTTCAGGCGTCGACAGCAATGAAGCAACACTCGCCACCCCTGGCCTCGCCTGCAATTTCCCCCGCCACCCCGCCACCCCTGGCCTCGCCTGCCCTCGCCCCAACCTGCCGCTCGGCTACCGCCCATGCCCGCTGCTCCAGACCGATCGCCGCGCCGCAACGAGTGTTCGCGGGGCTTTTCCTCCCTCCTCCCTCCTCCTCCTCGTCCTCCTCCCTCCTCCTCCTCCTCCTCCTCCTCTCCTCCCCTCCTCCTCCTCCTCCTCCTCCTCCTCCTCCTCTCCTCCTCCTCGTCCTCGTCGCGCTCCTCCTCCCTCCTCCTCCTCCTCTCCTCCTCCTCCTCCTCCTCCTCCTCCTCCTCCTCCTCCTCTCCTCCTCCTCCTCCTCCTCCTCCTCCTCCTCCTCCTCCTCCTCCTCTCCTCCTCCTCCTCCTCCCTCCTCCTCCTCCTCTCCTCCTCCTCCTCCTCCTCCTCGTCCTCTCCTCCTCCTCGTCCTGCTCCTCCTCCTCCCTCCTCCTCCTCCTCCCTCCTCCTCGTCCTTCTCTCCTCTCCTCCTCCTCGTCCTCCTCCTCCTCCTCCTCCTCCTCCTCCTCCTCTCCTCCTCCTCCTCCTGTCCTCCTCCTCCTCCTCGCCTCCTCCTCCTCCTCCTCCTCCTCCTCGCCCTCCTCCTCCTCCTCCTCCTCCTCCTCCTCCTCCTCCTCCTCCCTCCTCCTCCTCCTATTCCTCCTCCTCCTCCTCCTCCTCCTCCTCCTCCTCCTCCCCCTCCCCGCCCCTCTGATCCGCTGCCGCTCTGCCGCCGCCGCTGGCCGCCGAGGCCCTCTGCTCCCGCCCATCGCCGCGCCGCGCCCCGAGTGCTCGCGGGGCTCGGCCAGCCACGGACCCCGCCGCGGGGGCGTAGGCCGGGGCCAGGATCCGTCTGCGATGGCCTGCGAGGCGCGCTGGGGTGCTCCGGCCATCCTCGCGCCGCGCGACCGCGGGCCTCCTTGGCCGAACTTCTCCATGCCGTCGTCGCCAATGCAGCGCTGATGCATCGCCCATGCGTCGGCGATGCATTGGCGATGTGGCGCGATCCTCCAACCCCATCTACGGTGGGACCGAGGTGTAAGATCGAGGTCGGGTCGGCTCGGGAGGGTACCTACTGTTCTTCGTGCTTATTGGATGCTCTTGAGCATCCCGGGGGGGGGATGCCCTCGAACGTTCTGTGTGTTTTGGCAGGCGGACGGTCCCATGTTCTTGAAGGATGTTCTTATATCTTAGTTCCAACCGTATTCGGACCCCATCGAGGAGGCCTCTAAAGGAGTGGCCCCTGGTCCAAGCTGTCCCCAGCGCCTCGTGCCATTTTTGAGCCCCTGGGGCCCTCTTCCTCCAGGGCTCGTTTGGGGGTGCTCTGGAGGCCATCTGGGCTTCCCTGGGAATCCTGAGGATACCATCTGCCGGGAACACCCTTGGCAACACCCGATTCTGACCTCACTACAGTCAACCCGCATAGTAAGGATGAGCAACTTTCCACGGTTAGCCTTGCATCCTTCCCCGTCAGCCCATGCTTGGCCGCTTTCGCTGGCCGCGCCCCGCTCGCAAAGTGTCGGCACGGTCTGCCAAGGCCCTTGCCTCCTAATCGTGCGTCCTTGATTTCACGGGCTGACAGCGTTCCTCTCTGTTTCTGTTTCTTCTTCTTTCTCTTCTTCTGGCTCGTCTTGTTCTGCCCCTCTGGCTGTTGCCACTGCCTCTCTGTTTGCCCTGCCTCTCCTCGTGTCGCTGCTCCTCGTCCGTGCTCTTCTGGCTGCTGCCCGCTGCGTGCTTCCAGCCGTCCTTCAGGCGTCGGCAGCAATGAAGCAACACTCGTGCATAGTATATGGTTTGATCCTCCCCACCCCGAAAGTCGGCGGCGAGCGAGGGGCGGAAGTGAGAAGAGGCGGGTCTTCTCGGAAGGCTCGGAGGTCCCTGGGCCTTTGAGAAATTTTCGGCGCCTTTCCCGAAGACACGAGCAATTCTTCAGAAGGCCAGAGGACTCCTGAGAAAATCTGAGAAATACCGCCGCCTTCTGACAAGGCCTTCTCCTTCTCATTTTCCCCCCTCGCTCGCCGCCGACGAATGTACCCTTTGTTTCTGATCATTCGAGTTTGGGCGTCCGAGCGGTCTTGCTTAACCGTGCCAACTCTGATATGCGGAGGAGAGAGAAGCGTTTTTTCATTGCTTTGCATCAGCCGTTGATCCTTGGCCGGGACGGCCTTCTCGGTTGTGGGAGCACAGCTTTCTGAGTACTATACGTAGCCCACCGCAGTTGCGGATAAGAGTGAGGGGGCGGCGAGGACGTCGGCAGCTTGCGAGGCTCTGAAGAAGCCCGCCGCAGGCGCTGAAGTTTTACAAATTATGCAGTGGGCCCGCCACAGGCGCCGATTTTTCCTTCAAAGCAATGTGGGTGGGTCGCGGCTGGCTCGCGGGTGGGTCGCGGGCCTGGTCGCGGGTGGGTCGCGGGTGGCCGCGGGTGGGTCACGGGCGGGTCGCGGGCGGGTCGCGGGGCGGGTCGCAGGTGGGTCGCGGGTGGGTCGCGGGGTGGGTCGTGGGTGGGTCGCGGGTGGGTCGCGGGTGGGTCGCGGGTGGAATGCGGGTGGGTCGTGGGCTTGGTTGCGGGGGGGACGACAACAATTGAACAAACAAACAAACTTTCAGACAAACAAACAAATAAACACACACACACACACGCACTCAACCAACAACAACAATAACCACATCATCAACAGAACCAACAGCACCAACAATACCAACAACAACAACAGCAATAACACCAATAGCAGCAACACCAACAACAACAACACCACCACCGCCACCACCGCCACCACCACCACCAACAACAACAGCAGCAACAACAGCAACAACAATAATCCCAATAACACCAATAACAACAGCAGCAGCAATAACAATAACATCAGCAGCAACAACTACAACAACAATCCGCACCGCAGAACCTCACTTCAGCCACGCGCCCAGGGACAATGAATGACCGTTCGGCCCCTCACTCTGACCCTCGTTGTGATCTTCCCCCTCGTCCCACGTGGGGGACGAAAGAGGATGAGGAGAGGGAGGAGGAGGGAGGAGGGAGGAGGAGGGAGGAGGCGGGAGGAGGAGGGAGGAGGAGGGAGGAGGAGGGAAAAAGAGGGCAGCGGGGCAAGGAGGAGAGAGGAGGGAAGAGGGAGGAATATGCTGGGAGCAGGAAGAGGAGGCGAGGGAGGAGGAGGTGGAGGAGCAGGAGGAGTAGGAGGAGGAGGCTATAACGCTACAGCCTAGTTGCTAAAGTCCGCCTAATGTCACAAAGGAGGAGGAGGAGGAGAAGGAGGAGGAGGAGGTGGAGGAGGCACGCGCGCCCTCTGTTCCACTCCTGTGGCAATCCTATTGCTGCAGCATCAACATGTGAATGCACAGCCGACGCACGCCTGCACTCTGAGTGATCATCGACCGTGCTCTGGAAACGCTCCGCCACAGCACGCTGGCGAGCGAGCTCCGGAAGTTCTTCGCCGGAGCACGCTGGCATCGTGCCACTGTACGTGAATGAACTCGCTCAGCACTGAGCACGCTGGGATCAGACCACTCTACGTACGTGAACTCGATTAGCACCTCCCCTCTCGAGGAACCCACGGCGTGATCTTCAGAGCCGCGTCGGTCGCGGTGCTACTGCATGGTCTGTGGTGCTAGCACGTCCTGTCATCAGGCCATTCCGTATCACCAGCAGAGGCTGCGGACCACGCTCGCGGGGCGGCTCTTCCAGCGGAGCGCGAGTGATGTACAAACGCATCCAGGTATTCCTTTTGTGTTGCTGCTGCCCGTCCTCCCTCCTCCTCCCTTACCCTGTTCCCTCTGTTCTTCTTCCGTTCCGCCCCCTGCCTGTTTGCCATGCGTCACAGGTTCTCTGTTCTTGGGAGGCCCGCGCGGCTTGCAGGATTTGGGGCGAGGTCGCCGCGCGAATTCCTACAGGCCACGTGTTGTTGGAGGGTGTTTATTGTGGTGTGGCTGTGAGGTTTGAGGTGCTTGCGCTTGTGTGTGTGTGTGTGTGTTGGCGTGGAGTGTTTGCGGGCATGCTGCCACCCTTCGCGGAACCATCGCGCGTCAGACGTGAGGAGGTGGTGCAGGCGGAAGAGGCTTGTCCGAGAGCTTTCCGAGCCGCAGGGGAGACCATGAGTGCCGCCAACAGCGCTGCTGCGGCCACCTCTCATTATGAGGGAACGCGAAGCCGCCTGTCTTGCACGCCGGCTGCTGAGAAATGAGCCCAGGTCGTCGTAAGTGCCCGTGGATCTCAGCTTCGAAGGTGTCTTTGGCGTTCAGGGCTGAAGTCCGTCGGTGCGTGGCGGCTGCCTGGGTGTGCTCTTGTGGTGTGTTCGCGCGCGTGGTTGTGGCGCACGCGTGTGGCCATCCTGGCTCAAGGTCCCCTGGGCCCGCCAAGCGCGGGTGGTAGCGCCACCGCGCGGAGCCTGGTGAGCGGGCGACGGCCGCACCTCGCGCCGCGCGGCGACGCCAACGGGTGGATGAACGTTTTGCGGGCATGCTTGCACATCTGGCAAGCTGCCAGTCCCAGACGATATGAGAGGGCAGCCTTGATGAAGGATGTCCATGCGTTACTGGCACTGGAGGTCATCATACCGGCCCACGCTCAGGCTCCCGGGGCGACGACGCTGGCGGCCTTCGTGGTACCTTCCTACGGAGGGAGGCGGCTCCGGCGCTGCGAGGACAAGGGGGGAGTACGACATATGTGATCTCTCCATACGCCGGGGGCGACGGCGTAAATGCTGCGGCCGGGGCCGATGCAGGGCCAGACGTGGCGCCGTCGACCCATGAGTTGCGCATCGCCACCCGTCGCCCGGGTAAGGCGTGCCTGGCGTATCTCGGTACGGATGAAGTGCCCAATCGGCGGCTATGAGGTGTCGCAGCCGCGCTGCAGCGTGAAGGGGTGCACGACTGTACTGCCAGGGGCGCGGTTCCCACCCGGACCGCGGCTCCTTGGTGACTTCCCGTACGTGTGGATCGGGCGGCAGACGTCGGCTTATGCTTCGGTGGGCTTCTTCGTCCACGCGGAGCTCGCGAGGGCTATCTGCACGCTGGATGAGCGCTGCGGGGAGCGCTGTGCACGTTGCAGATCCGCGACCCCGGCGCGGGCCCGGCGGGCCCAGTGGTGCACGTGTGCGGGTTTTACGCGGCCCGGGGGGGTGGTGAAGATCCATCAGGCGCTGGCGGAGGCGCGCTCTGCACCGTGGAACGTCCTCGTGGGGAATGGGAACGTGCACTGGGCGGGTTTCTTGGACCACAGCCGCGCGGCTGCTGATGTTCGCACTGCCGCCAGCCTGCGGGGGGCCGCGCGGTGGATGCCATCGTCTCGGAGGCGGGGCTGGGCCTCCAGAGCCCGCGAACCCCAACTTCAGTCGCCGGGCGCGTTCCGCTACTCGCAAAGTGCCTACTCGCAAACGTCAAGAAAAAATGTCTTCCTCTATGTAATGCATCCTAATTCCTCCACGGCGGACCCAGGCCATTTGCGAGTAGCTACTTTGCGAATGGTGGAACGCGCTCGTCCATTCAGGCACCGCGATTGACGTGTTCTTGGCACCCTCCCTGGTGCCCCTAGCGGTGCGGATCTTGGAGTTTGTCGCGGAGTCCGATCACCGTCGCGTGGTGGGGACGATGCCAAGCACGCTGCATTTCGAGTACCAGGCAGTCGTGGGGCGAGTGGCGTGGCTGTCAACGGAAAAGTGGAAAGGTGCCCTCCAGGCTATATCCCTGGCTCTGGATCGCCTTGCGGCGCTGGTCGCCCCCTTGTGGCGCTGCCCAGAATTGGGGCCACCGTCAGCGGGCGGTGCAGCATCGCGTAAGCTCCGCAGGCAGATATTGGATTGCGCAGCGTGGTCTGGACAACCTAGTGGTGTTTGCGGGCCATTCTGTGGGGGCGGTCGCGGTCTACGCCCCGAACCGCCACTCGTGGCAGCCTGGGGGCCACCACCTAGGGATTTCGAGTCGTTTGAGGAGTTGAAGCGCGCGGCCACGGAAGCAGCGTGGAGGTCCCAGAGGGCGGCATTCCGGAAGCACGCTTCTCTTTCGGAACGCGACCCGGCGGCGGCAGAGAGGAGCCGATCGAAATGGCTCTAGACCTGCTCGTTTTTTTGCGGGGTGGCCATGCTGGGCGCAGACTCCGCGGCTTCTTTCGACAGGGAGCAGATGTTGCCAGTGATGGTGGGGGACTTTCAGGGGCGTGCGAACAACGCTTTCCCAAGGGATCCAGAGGTGGCTCTCTGGTGCGAGCAGGAGCTGGGGCACCTGCGTACGTGCGGGGCGTCGTCGGGGTGCTTGGCTGGCCCATGCCGAGCTGGGCCGGGTTCGCACGCGCCCGAGGTCTCGCGGCCGCGGGCGGGCCGGGCTACGGGCTACGTTGAGGTGCGCCGCTGCAGCTCTGAAGTCCAGGGTCCTGGCGCGCAGGCTGGCGGCGGCCGAACTCGTCGCTCTTGCGCGCCGCGAGGGGGTCACATCCAGCCTCTGGTCTCTTCGCAAGTGCAACCCCCTCCACAAATGCGGTCCCGAGCTCGTGGGGCCCACCGCATGCCTCCGTCCTGTCTCAATATGTGTGGACATGGCGCAGTTGCAAGGCGCTCTCTGGGGTAGGGGCAGGGGCCCCCGACCCGTTGTGCATTATCATCGCGGTGACGCTCCTGGGGGAGAGCTCATGAGGTACCAAGGCCTTGCAATTCATTGGGCGTTCTTGCACCTCAAATGTGGCTCCGGCGTGGCGGGGCACGCTGGCGTGCTCCTGCATGTGCGCGGGGCGGGCGTGGGCGGGCGGGACTGGTTACTTCCTGACGACATATTGGCGCAGGATAAGCAGGTTTTGGCACTCCGCGGCCCGCTGTCGGAGGCGTTCGTGCTCGCCTGCGGCGCCGCGCAGGGGCGCTGGTTCAGCGTGGCGGCGTTAAACGCGCTGTTACGGCCCTTGAAGGACTGGAGGCTGCAGGGCGTGCTTGCCGCAGTGGGTGCGGGACGCGCTCGTGGAAGCCCGGCAGGTCTGCGCCGCGCGTTCGATGGATGGCCCTCCGGCGCGGGAGGCCGACCTGCGGACGCGCGTCGACGTCGAGGCTGGCGGACCAGGCGACCGTAGTTGAGCTCGGCGGCGCGCGCGAGCTGGGCCCGCTGCAATGCAGTGACGACGCTGCGATGCCTTGCCCGCCCGCGGGCGTGGTCGCGGCCGTTGACCAGTCAAGACGGCCCGCCTCCGCGCGGCGTGCCATCCAGGAGAAGGCGGCCTTCAACTTCTGGCCCGGCAAGTCATACTGCGCGGCAATCAGTGGGGGCCCGTCGCCCCGCGCAGGGCCGGGGGTTCTCGAGGTGATGTGTCGCGCGCTCGTGGGGGCCAAGGTGGGCTCCGATCTCTCGTTCGCGCCGTGCTCGCGAGAGGTATCGGTCAAAGGCTGGGCGGTGTTTCAGGAGTTTTTCCAGGAGTGCGACGCAGGAGGTTCCCCGCCCCCTGTCGTGGCCGCGCAGGTCCATCTGCGCGTGGGGCCAGGGGTGTTGTATGGCGCGGCTATTTTGGAAGAAGTCGAGGGCGTTGAGACTGGCCTCGACGTGCTCCAGTACCAGTGGGCACGAATTATTCCCCAATCAGAGCTTGCCTCTGTAGGGGTCCTAGCGGATTCATATGGTTAGGTGAGGTGGGCCGCCGATTTCGGTGGCCGGCCCCGGTGCCCGGGTGCCCGAGAGTGCCAGGAGGTGCCCGGGTGCCCGGGGGTGCCCGGGTGCCGGCAGGTGCCCAGAGGTGCCCGAAGGTGCCCGGGGGTGCCCGGATGTGCCCGGGGGTGCCCGGGTGCCCGGTAGTTTTCTAGCCCTATAGCCCTATAGTTTTATAACCTTAGTACCCTACAGCCCTATAGCCCTATAGCCCTATAGCCATATAGTCCTTCAGCTCTAACGCCCTAGAGCCCAGTAGCCCTGTGGCCCTGCAGCCCTATATGACCTTCTAGCCTTATAGCCAGAGCCCTATAGCGCTATAGCCCTATAGCCGCATAGCCGCATAGCCCTCGTAGCCCTATAACCCCATAGCCCTTCAGCCCCATAGCCCTGTAGCCCCATAGCCATAAAGAGATTATGATAGGGGTTTTTCTCCGGTATCACTTTGTTCGGCTGCAGGAGGGGTCCCGGGCTGAAGCGGGCGCTGTGCCTGGCGCAGTGCGGTTGGGAGCTCCGCCTCGGGACGCGCGCGTTGGAACAGGCGTTCGCGGCGCGCGCGCGCGGTTGTGGGTCCTGCTGCAATGGCGCCCGGCAACGCTCCCGCGGGAAGCGGCGCGGAGCTCGATCGCGCGCGCGCGGTGGCAGTTGGCGGGCCAGCGGATGGCTGACCTGCCCGGGTGCCGACTGCCAGTCACGTGGGAGGTAGCGGGGCTGATGGGGGCCGTGGAGGCCGCCGCCGCCTCCGCCGCCGAGCGCAGAGCGGTGCCGCGGCGGCGTCGGTGGGAGGTGGTGCGGCTGGCGCTGCGGTTACGCGACCGGGCGGCTCTCAACGCGGCCACGGACAGGTGCAGCCCGTCGCTGGGAGCGACGTTCCGCGATCTCCTGCAGGTCACGCTGCCGCCGTCGCGGGCGGAGCTGGCTATGGAGGGCGCTCCCTTTGTGTGCCGCGCGTGGGCGGCGTGCCGCTTTGCGGACCGCCGGCCTCTGCAGGTGGTTGCAGGGGGGGGGGGGGGGGGCGACGTGCCGTGGCCGCTGGAGAGTTGCATGGCTTGCGGGGGCGAGCGGGTGGCCGCCCCCCATGCCTTGTGCGCGTGCGAGGGCGCCCTTGCGTTTTGCCGCGAGCTGGAAACGGTTGTCGGCGAGGCGCCGCGCGGGTCGCAGCTGGAGCTGATGTGGGGGGGGGGGGGGCTGATCCGTGGGCGCTGCTGCTGGGCAGGGGTCAGAGGTGGAACGGCAGCTGCGGGGGGTCAGCTGCCGCTGCGTGGTGACAGTTGCCAGGGCGATGCCTTGCCAATCAGCAAGTCAGCGTCACTGGCCACCCATTCATTCATTCTGCGGATCTGGTCATGCGTACTTCCGCGCGCGGGAACGCACTTGTTTGGGCTCGTGTGCAGGGGGGATGTCTGTTTATCTGTTGACCTGTTTCAATGTATGTACTTATTTGTTGACTAACTTGTTTTGTCATCACTCGTCTATGCATCGCTGACGTATTTTCATATGTATGCCCGCGCGGTGCGCGGGGGGAACCTGGCCAGGGCCAGCGGGTGAAAGACCCCGAGACCAGTCGCTGACCGGGCCCCCGACTTGAGATGCGGAGTGAAAAAACGAGAAGCGAGGAGGAAGAGGGGGAGGAGGAGGAGGAAGAGGAAGAAGAGGAGGGGGAGGAATAAGAGGAATAAGATGAATAAGAGGAATATGATTAATACGAATAAGAAAACTACTAATAATAAAAAGAAGTTTTTTAAGAAGACGAATGCGACGAAATATAATATTAATCGTAATAATCATAATATGACGACGAATAGTAATAGTAAGAAGAAGACGAATGCTATTACTAAGAAGAATAAAAATACGAATCGTAAGAACAATAATTATAACACTGTTAATATTAAGAAGAAGGATACGAATACGTATAATAACAATACTCATCATAAGAAGAGTAAGAATAATAAGGGTATTCCGAATATTATCAATTCAACGAGTAGTACTATTAATAAAAACAACAATACTACGAATAATACCCAGCAGAAGACTAATACTAATAATGAAACTAAGAAAAATCAGAGGAATAACAAGACACATCATACTACGCAGAATAAAAATAATTGTATGAGTAATCAACATACTAGTAAAATTACTACTACTACTACTACTACTCAGAATGCGGATGAGAAAAATAAGAAATTAATATTATTTTTTCATAAACATAGTTTGAATAATAAATCGAAATAAGAATAACAAGACAACAAAATAATCATATTACTTAGAACATTATTATTAATAAAAAACAATATTACTACTAATAATAACCAGGTTCTTACACTCGTAATAATAGTAACATTAGTATTCATAACAGTAACACTAACCATAACAATAACACGACTACTAATAATACTAATAATATTATTCACCAGAATAATATTCCAATAATAGGACGAATACGAATAATACTGATACTAACCATCAGCATACTAGTTCTGATACAAATATTCATCCTACTAATACTAATCATAATAGTAATACTAGTAATCATAATACTAATACAAATATCAGAGTAGTCATAATAATAAGCATAATAAGAATGATAATACTAATCATATTAATAATAATAACCATAAGAATAATACTGATAATAATATTACCAATAAAATAGTAATACTACTAATACTAATACTAATGATAATACTAATACTTATCATATTAATACTATTTTTTACTAATATTAAGAACAATGATATTAATATTAATAATGATGATGAGGAGGATAATATTTATATTGCGAAGGCCTGACGGCCGGTGCCGCCGACCCTGTTCGCAATGCGCAGCAAGAGGCACGGGCTGTGGGATGGTTTGGGGGAACGGGGAGAAGGACGAGAAGGTGGGGGAGGGAGGTGTCGTATCTGACCCGGGACTTCCCCGGGACTCCCCCGGGACCCCCCCCGGGACCTCCTCTCCCCCCCCCGTCGGGGAAGGGAAAGGGAAGGGGCTTCCCTTCGACTCAATGACGACGTTGCTCAAGGTCGGTACGGGGGGGGGGCGTCGTATCTGACTGGGGGTCCCAGGGGGGGGCGTCGTATCTGACCCGGGGGGGGATCCCGGCGGGGGAGGGATCAAAGGCTGACTCAGCTCACTCTCCCAGGCTCGTAAAAGGGATCTTCCCTTCGACTCAATTACGAGGTTGCTCAAGGTCGGCCTGTCGGTCGTCGTGTCCCAGGGAATGAGCCCAGCGGAAGCTTCGCGTCCCAGGGCTGAGGTCTCAATGGCGTCGATGAGGGCGAAGGCGAAGGTTCCCTTCGTGGGAATTATGATGCTCAGGTCGGTACGTATTGGGGGCGTCGTATCGTCGGGGGGGTAATAATAATAATACGAATAATGATATGATGATGGTAATAATACTAATCATAAGAATATATGAACATCATAATAATAATATAATACGAGAATGATCATATTATATATAATAAAACATGGAAATGATTAATACTAATATACTAGGGGTCGTAATACCCATAATGATCATATAAGATGTGAGATAATAATTTACTATAAAAGAATAAGAACATAATACTTATTAAGTAAGAGGAGGAATAAGAGGAGATTTAATAATCGAAGAGGAGGAAGGAGAAGGAGGAGGAGGAGGGAGGAGAGGAGGACATAGGGATTGAAGAAGGAATCTAGAGAGAGAGGAGAGAGGGAGGAGGAGGGCAAGAGAGGAGGAGGAGGAGGAGGAGGACGACGACGACGAGGGAAGAGGGAGGATGGAGGGAGCGAGGAGTGAGGAGTGAGAGAGGAGGAGGAGGAGGAGGAGGGGAGGAGGAGGAGGAGGAGGAGAGGAGGGAGTGAAAAGATAAGCGGGTGATTTCGATATGGAGGAATTTATCCTGGGCTCGAGGCTCAAGCCGGCTGCGGGTGAAGGAACCGTAACAGCCCCCCTCAGATCTGGCACGCATATACAGATCGGGGCAGAGCTGTCCTAAAACAGTGCACGCGTATGTACCACAATCAGTACTAGAGCATACTTTTACTGACAATGGCACAAAGAAGTAAAGAACCACTAAAAGGGATACCAGTGCTCAACTGATGTCTGCGGGGGCACAGAGGCAATCTTTTGTTGCATATGCTAACCCCATGTCTCACTCAGAGAAATCTCCCCGCTCGAACCGGTCAGCCACAATCCGGAGAACCTCTGCCACACCGAACCTCGTCTTCAATTCGTTCACATCAATGCGAATATCCTTCAGGATGTCTTGTTCCCTTTGCTCAGTGGTCAGAGGAGGCTTGACCTTCTTGGAACTGTCCCGGCTGCGGCTCCGACTCGGGCTCGCTGTCTTTGACGCGGAGCGGCTCCTGCTTTTGACATGGCGCTCTGCTGCCTGATCCGCCGGTTTCGGTGGAGGCGGTGGCGGCACAGGTGGTTTGTCTACCCATGCGTTTTCCGGTGGGATTTCGGTCCAGTCTCTCTTGCAATAGCAAACCTTGATACTGCGATCAAAGCCGTCTGCTGCATCATGTGACATCTTGTGATTCGAACCAGTCACAAAGTGCTGTTTCAACCTGAACGAAAGGGTGTCCATGGCTTTTTCACGAGTGTTCACTTGCTCTCGCTTTATAACCGCGCAGTATTGCGGCAAGCATTCTGGACATTCTTTGTAAATGTACGCGACATCTGGGTGCAACATGTGATGGTATCGAAATGTACAACAAGTGTGTTCCTGCCCATCAAAGTCTTGAGCCAACACACCTCCGTGCTATGACTACGCGTAGATACCAAGCCTACGTTTCAACGTAGAAAGCCTAGCTTTGTCAAGGTATTTTGTTCCAATGTCTGAAATGTTGTCTGTTGTTGTCACTTTGTAGATATCGATACGCTTTGTTTGCACAAGTTGTTGTACATGTAAAAACTTGATATCAACATGTTTCAACCGTCCTACGCCTAGTCTTGATGCTATGGCCCTGCCTGCGCTGCTGTCTGATTTCACAGTGGCCGAGGTCTCATACCCCAGCTCTTTGATCAGTGATTGCGCATGCAGTGCCTCTGCGGCGCCGGAGGCTATGGCATATAGCTCGGCTTCGCCGCTGGATTGGGCGATCACGCTCTGCGTGCGGCTGTAATTACAGAGAACGCACGAGCCCCACATGACAACTCCAGCAGATGTGTTTTTTCTCGTCTGCTGGCACCCTGCCCAATCCGAGTCAACATAGACAGTTACCTTGTCGGAAATCGAATCGCACCTAAGATGAAGATGTTCGTTTCTGGTCCCCTTCAAATATCTCAACAGGTGCTTCAACTTACGGACATCTCTTTTTGTAGGCGACGCGAGTTGCCTCGCAAGCTCTTTGACTGAAAACTGGATGTCTCCTCGTTCCTGACAGATGAATTGTAATTTACCAACTGCACACCTGTATTTGTGGTGTTCGACCTTATCTAAAAGCACGAACTCCTCCCCGACAGAGCCCTTGACATTAGGGGTGTCTTTCACACCTGGTGTGCTTACGGGAGTACAATGCAACATGTTGTATATGTTCAATGTGTCATCAATATACTTGTCTGTGAGGAAAACGTTGATACCGCCGTCACGTGTTACATACATCCTCCCGAGGTACTTCGTGGGAACCTCGTCATTAAAACGATCACCACGCTTGAACAACACATGTTTTTCGAGCTGTCCAAAAAACTCATCAATCTTATTTTTGTCTCCTACTGCAATGGGATCATCTACGTGTATGCTAATACGAACTCCGGTTTTCTTATTCCAAAACAACTGCGGGTCGGTCAAACAACGGTTGAAACCAAGATGGTCTGTTAACACGCTCGCAATGAAATCTTGGAAATTTTGCGGTGCCTTTCTCAATCCATTCATGGCCTTGTTCATCTTCCAAACCCATCCGGGGTACCGAGAACGCCAGGGTTCTGGCGGGCGGCAGAAAACATTCTCATCTGATATGTCTGCATGCATAAAAGCAACACTAAAATCTCCAATGCGTACCACCAGCTTCTCTGCCATGGCGATTGCTAGCAAAATGCGAAGGCCAATCGGCGTTGGCGTCGCAGCGAAAACGTCGTCCCGGTTACTTGCGATTTTCAGATCTTTTGCAACAAGCCTAGACCGCACCTCGTCCCCTTTCATCTTGTGCACCCATCCTGTTTCAATTGGTTTACTTAAAGCCTTATCTTCGCGCCACCAAGAGTACACTCTGAAGTGGTCTAAATTACTCATTTCTTTGGACATACCTTGTTCGACCAACTCTTTGGGGAGACCGTCGATGAACTCGACGCCTTCACACCATTGTTTTAACAATTCTTCATTGGTCAGGCAGAGGTCCCTTGAGTGCTGTTCTGGTTCTTCACATAAGTACTGGTCCTCTCCGATGTTGAGAATCGGTCGGATGATTGCCATAATTCTCGATCCTGGGGATTCCGGGTGTTCCTCTTCAGCCTTGCGTTTCGTAGCTGGTTGCCGGTCGTCCAGTGACGATCCGTCTTCCTGCATTCGGTCGCCAGAGGCATCGTCACGATGCTTGGCGTCGTGCGTTGTCTTCCTGCTCTTGTCGGCTGCTGCTTGTTCTGCTGTGTCCTCTTCTTCTCGTTTTCGTTTCTCTGCGTATTTCAACTCCCACTCCTGCCGTCTACGCTTGCATTCGGCAGAATGTGTATTGCCATGGGTTCCCTCGTGGCACGCTTTGCAATTCGGTGTCTTGCCGCACTCTTGCCAAAATAACCGAAGTTTCCTGTTGGCTTCACGCTTCTGTTGTTCAGGTACGTCTGGCACGGGATATGTATGCTGCGGTGGCGGGTTGTCTTCAGAGCCCGGCTTATAGTTAAGATCCCAAGGGACACCGTAGATTTGATTCACAATTGTTTTGTTGAACCGCGAGGTTTCCTCGAGTCTGCGAATGTTGCGAGATTGTATCAAGCCTTTGGGGGTTGCTATAATGTGTTCATCGTTGCCTACAGCTTTTCCCATCCAGACACCGGTTATCCAATGCGGCTCCATTTTGTGGACGATGGGGCCATTGTACCGTGCGCTGACACATTCACCAAACTCGACAATAAAAGCTTGATATGAGTGACCTTTTGTTCTCTCGAAGGATGTTTTTCCGTCGCTGTGTTTTTGGTACCGGGTGCAAAGCCATCCGCAGTGTCTGATCAACCACGGCGCGAGCAGGCTCGTGTTTTTGAGCACCATATTGTAATGGCCCTCAAGAGCCAGCTTCTGGGTCCGAACGAGACCCTCGATAGATTGGTGAAAGCGCTCAACTGTCCCGTTAGACTGTTTGGATGCAACTGGCGTTTGCCTCAAATGAGTTTTCGGAGAACTGCCGTCGACCTGCCTCTTGTTAGCGATTGCGCGGGCCAGGTCCTTCACAGAAGATTCCGAATCAGTCTGCAAAATAATTTCTCCGTTCAACCCTGAGTGCTCCAAATGTTTCACGATGTATCCGACCGCGTGTGTGTCAGAGGACCCTTTGGCCTTGACCTGTGTGCACGCCCCATAGCCGTTCAAGACATCAATTACTGATACACATGTGATTACTGCTGCGTCGTGCGCTGTTTTCAAAAAGAAATAATCTATCTGAACAATGGGGATAATGGACTCTTCCGGATGTTTGTGTGGAGATTGCTTGGCACGCCCGTGCACGCAGAATTCGCACCAAGCACGGAAAGGTATGTGCGTAAGATTGTGCTCCAACCGCTCTTTGAGTGTTGGTCCAGTGGGGATTCTGGGAGCCAACGGCTTTTCTCCTTCGTCGACCTCCTCTTGCTCTGGCTGTGACGCTGGTGGCACCTTCGAGGGCCTAAACATGGTTATCGACTGAAACGGCTGATGTTGCATCCAGGGAATGCGGTCAAACGTCTCACACTTGTGATGCAGGTCTGCTATCGACACGTCATCTTCCAGAAGTTTCCACACAGAACCTTTCAACATTTGGACCCAGGTTGTCCTGCGTCCGTCCATCATGTTCTCCAAACAAAGAAACCCGGTTGGAAAATTAGTTAAAACATATGTGACATCATCAATCACATGCGTCCCTGGAGGAAGTATTTGAACCGCTGCTGGCGGCTCAGTTTTGCTCGAAGACTGCGCGCTTGATCCTCCTGCCTGTTGGGGTGCGCTTCCCGAGAGGCTCTGCTGAGCATCAGTTGGGTTTCTGTTTTCTTCGTGTGACCGTTGCTTCTCTGTGCAGGCTGGTGTATCTGGACGGACAAACAAAGTGATGGTTCGTCCTGGCATGATGTCGTCTTCTGGTCTCTGCATTGTGGTCCAATCGACGCGGTTTTCCAAGAGGGTCCAAGGAAGTCTGGACCATTTGACCCACGTGATTCGCAATGGGAATTCCTGCGCAACTTTGTCATACGACAATTTGCGCGGTAGGCGTCCGATGGGCACGCGAGCCTTTTGAGCTCCGGGCGTTACCACATAAGGTTCTCCCTCAGAGGTGGTCGCCCAGATTTCTGTGTACAGTTTCGCTGGGATTGTCTTCAGGAGCTCCTCTGGCGGTTCATCCAAAGGTCTGAGAGCCGCCGACTGAATCGATTGATTTTGCACAATGGGCATAATATGAGTTGGATCTGCAAACCGGCAGTCAGCTCGGTACAGAAAACCCCGTTCTTTGATGACGATTTTGTTTGGTATGCTAGGGCCTGTTAGCGATAACGACTTCGAGTCGAAGGCAAAATGTATGCTCTTTTGTTTTGCTAGCCGGTTGATGCTCATCAAAGTTGCGCATGCTTCTTTAAATGCGCCGAATCGCACCACCAACACGACTGACGCACCATTGTGTCCTAGGATCACGATCGGGACGTCCTTGTGTCCTAAGCGAGTCATGTTGTGCCCTGATGCTGTTACTCCTGCCGTCCCCTGGGAGGGGATAAGAGGAATATGAGGAGCGAACTTTTCGTTGCATACGTGATCAAACGTGCCGGAATCCATCAATACCTGAAATGGTGCATTCCGTTGCGACCTCTCTGGTGCGTTCCCCCATGGTGCGATGAACATGTTCACGCCCTGCCGTCCGTTGGTCCCAGCACCCATCAGTGCTGAGAAGAACAACGCTGCCAACACTGCACACCACATGGTTTTCGACACGACTGAGACAGGAAAACGGGTTACATCACTGAAAAGACGTTCCCCGACCCCCCGAATCCAAGAACACGTGACTTTATGATCGATTTCGTAGGGGTGTGTCGAATCGTCACAAGATATGTCGAACCACTGGGGGCATTCGAAGAACTCAACCTCTGACTCCTCGCTCGCGGGGTCTATCCGAGAGCCCGCTGTTGCACCCTGTATGTGATTGGCCTCACTCGTGGGATCAGTCTGAGAGCCCACTGAAACAGTTTCCACGATCCTAATTTGGTCAATTCTCACATCTGGAGCCCCGTATTCGATATCGAGTGCGTCCTCGCCTTCTGGCAGAAAGGCGCTCGCCGGTATCAATGCCGCAAACTCCTCGGGGGAGTGCTGGGGGTATGAACTCCAATCTGCGTCGTCCTGTTCGGCTCCTGCGTCCCGGTTACCGTCGCCCTGCTCATCCCAAGACCAACCGGGACCCCACCGGTTCTGATCCCAGGCCTGTTCATGTGAGTGGCTTCCTTTTCCTGACCGCTGTTTCCCTTTGCCGTTGAACCTGCACTCTGACGTCCAATGGTTCTTCATCCTGCAAATGTCGCACCATTTATTTGCGGAAGGATTCCAACCAGTCTTGCCTCCACTATTCGAATATTCCTTACCCTTGCCTCCAGTGCTCGACTGATCTTTCCATTTACCTTTACGGTCATGTTGGTGCCAACCCTGAGCCTGGGTGGAGGAACCCGGTCCTTGCCAAGAGGATGACGGGTATCCACGGCCAGACCCCGCTCCGTGGGAATATCCCTTAGGAGTGCCCTTGGGGATGCCTTTCGGGGATCCTTTGGGAGAGCCCCTATTGTCACCCTTTGGGAATCCTTTCGGAAAACCTTTCGGGGTACCTTTCGGAGAACCTTTCAACGCATCTACTTCCATAGGTTTGGGGCCGTTATCCTTTCTAGCGTACGGGTTTTTCCACTCACGTTTGATTCCTACGTATTTGTGTATCTCTCGTTTGATGTCTTCGTAAGTTTCACACAAATGGCTGTTCAAGTCGAAATGTGTCTTCATGGGTTCCGGGATCGTCTTCATAACCACGCTAACTATCACATCGTCTGCTAGCTCGTCAGGGCTGGCTAGGTCGTCGTACTCTTTGATTAGCAACTCCATTTCTTCCAGGCGCTCAAGAACCTCTGGGAGGGAGGCGCCCGCGAAACTAAAGTCCATGACCGCATTCAGAACTCCTTTTTTCGTATTTTTGTCTTTGTGTTCATACCTAATGCACATCCTACGCCACATCTCAAGACCATTACCTTTCTCGATCTTCCTAAATACTTTCGTCATCTCTCCGTACACAACGCTCTTTAGAATGTAAGCTAGGTTCGCATAATGTTGTTTTACATCTTCTTCTGTAGCTGCTAGTGTGATGGGGTTCACATGTTCTCGTGCACGTTCCATGTGTTGCAACATGTATTGGCTCACAGCTCCACAATAGGATTCGAAACGATAACACCAATCACTCCAATCATTCTCATCACCCGAGAAATCTTTAAGACCACGTCCTAACAACTTCGTGTCAATCACTGCTGCCATTGTTCCTACACTAGGTGTCTTCCCAGAGCCCTACTTGGGTTGGGGATGCTACTCTACAACGAGTCTTCCCAGAGCCCTACTTGGGTTGGGGATGTATCCTAAGTCCGTGTATTTGTCACCACGGCTCCGCCACCATGAAAAGATAAGCGGGTGATTTCGATATGGAGGAATTTATCCTGGGCTCGAGGCTCAAGCCGGCTGCGGGTGAAGGAACCGTAACAGGAGGAGGAGGAGGAGGAGGAGGAGGAGGAGGAGGAGGAGGAGGAAGAGGAGCAGGAGGAGGAGGGAGGAGGAGGGGAGGGGAGGAGAGGAGGAGGAGGAGGAGGAGGAGGAGGAGGAGGAGGTGAGGAGAAGGAGGAGGAGGAGGAGGAGCAGGAGGAGGAGGACAAAGAGGAGGAGGAGGAGGAGGAGGAGGAGGAGGAGGAGGAGGAGGAGGAGGAGGAGGAGGAGGAGGAGGAGGAATAGGAGGAGGAGGAGGTGAGAGGAGGAGGAGAGGAGAGAGGAGGAGAAGGAGGAGAGAGGAGGAGAGAGGAGGAGAGAGAGGAGATAGAGGAGATAAGGATGAGATAGGAGGAATATGAGGAGGAGAGAGAGGAGAGAGAGGAGAGAGTAGGATGGATGATAGAGAGAATGAGGAGGGGAGAGAGGAGAGGATAGGATGAGTAGGGAGTAGGAGGTAGGAGGAGGAGGAGGAGGTGAGGTGGACGGAGGCGAAGGAAGGAGGAGGGAGGAGGTGGATGAGGAAGGAGGAAGGAGGAGGGGAGGAGGAGGAGGAGGAGGGGGAGGAGGAGGAGGAGGAGGAGGAGGAGGAGGAGGAGGAAGAGCACCTCCTCATCCTCCCTCCTCCCCCGTCCCACCTATGGCAGTGGGTGTGGAGAGTTGGCCCATCGTGGGCGGCAGCTGCACACAGAGAGCATAGCAGCCTGCGCGAGGCGCCGCGCGTCCCCGGGCTCGCGCGGATCTGGCCTGTCGGGGGGCGCGGCGCGACGAGCGCCTCTCACAGAACACAGGAGCAAGGAACCCTCGTAGGCGAGAGGACATGAGCTCAGAAGGGAAAGAAACACACAGACACAATCAATCGTCGACTCCCCAGGAAATATGGGAAAATATGGAAAGTGGGGGGGAAGACAGAAACCCATGAAATGGGAACATATGGGAATTATTTGTGTGTATTTATTTGTGTGTCCCAAGGCTCCTCCAATGAGCGGCACAGAGGAAACGGACTCGACTGCCGCAGGCCGTTCATGAGAGAGAGGGGGGTGGTCGGAGACACGCCGTTGGGGAGCTGTTCGGACGCGCACCCATCGAGGCCGGACGCCCTCCCACAGTGTGTCTCGGAGTTGGGCAGTCGAGGACCCTCCGCCCCTGCCGGCCTCCCTCCCGGAAGCCCCCCTGCCAGGGGAGGTGCGCAGGTGCCCCTCGGCGGCGCCTCGAGGGCCCAACCTGGGCCACCAAGAGAGCCGTGGAGCTGGGTCGGGCCTGTCCCTCCACAGGAGGAATATATTCAAGAATAGTTTAAACAAATAGTCGGAGGACGTTTTTTGCGTATCTGTTGACCGTTTGGGAATCTTTGTGTTGTGAATATGTCTTTCGTTTTTCATCCAGAGTCCGCCTGCAGGGGGACGCCCGACCTGAGCGTGGAGGCCACGGCCTCGCTCACCTGGCCTCAAGCACCCGGCGGCCGTTGGAAGTAGGTAAGGCTGTTTGGGATCTCCCAGATCCCAGTCTGCTTCCAGCGCCCTCCCATTTCAAGAACCGATATGCCTTTGCTGTGCTTTGTCATTCTCTGGGAGGGCCTGATCCCAACCTACCTTATCCTCCTTCCTATTCCATATTTTTGCCTGCTTCTTCCGACCGACGTGTACTGTAGGTTCGCGTCGTGCGTCGTGTCGATCGGCGGCGACCTCGCCGCGGCGTTCCACTTTGGACGCCGCCGGCGACCCAGAATTGGGGCTCAAGAGACGGGGGTCCACGCAAACGAAGGACAGTCAGAGCGCCAGATTTTGCAGGATCCTGCAGAGCCAGCGGGTTGCACTGACCCTGGCTTGGGCGCAGGGTCCTGCAGGATCCTGCAAGGCCTGACTGACCCGGGTCTGGATTGACCCGGGCCAGCAGGTCCCCGACAGAGTGGGTCGATATTGAACGATCTGGCATTTCGGGAACGACCGATCCCTCAGGGATTGAACGATCCCCGCGAATTGATGAGCCAGCGCCGGGGGCGGCTCGACACGCACTTGCCGCAGGCCCAGGCACTTGTCCGCACGGGTGTTGGTTCGTTCTCGCCGGGCGCGTTCCGCTGCTCGCAAAGCGCCTACTCGCAAGCGTCGCACAAACATATGTTGTTCGATGCGATGGAGCTTCTCCGCCTCAGCGCAGAGGATCCAGGCCATTTGCGAGCAGCTACTTTGCGAGAAGTGGAGCGCGCTTGCCTGCGTTCGTTCCTCCCCCTCCTCTTCTCCATCCTCCTGCTCCCTCCTGCTGCACGCCCCGTCGGTGCGTCCCGCTGCTAGAGTGGGGCATTGACCCATCTATGCTTAAGTCGGGCCTGTCCCTCTACAGGGGGAGTCTTCAAAAGTAGTAAAAAAATGTCTGGGATTTTTTGTTTGAGTATTTTTGTACATATTTTGAAAATTTGTTGAGGATGTTTTATTTTTCGTCCACAATCCCCCTGTAGGGGGACAGGCCCGACCTAAATCTGTGCAAACGGGTCGCGTCACCCACGTCGGCAATGTCGGCAGGCGACACTATCACGGCACTCCCTACTTGTTTCCGTATTCGACCATGTTGTTGATTTCGAGTTTTGTCGGTCTGGTCCGGTCCTTCTTGCTGCGCCCTCCCTCCTGCCTCCTCTTGGTCTTGGTCCTGTCGTCCCCCCCCGTGCTCTGCTCTCCCCAATGTCGTCCATCCGGACAGGGCTAGGACGAGGATAACTCCATTCCAGAGCGTTCCAGAACGCTCTCAGAGCGCTTTGGGACGCTCTGAGAAGGTTGCGGCGCCCGAGACATCCTCCAGAGCCGCGGGATCGCAAAGCTTCTCGACTCATCCTTGCCCGATTTTTGGTCCTCTTCCTGGCTTCGTCGTATCCTGCATCCTCCAAACCTTCCTCTCTCCTCCTCCCTCTGCCCCCCTTGCGCCTCCCTGCTCATCCTCCCTCCTCCTGCTCTCCCCCTGGTCCCTCCCCGGAACCCTTGCAGATCCTCCGGAAAGAAACCCAGAACGCGCTCGAGATCTCCAGACAGCCTGGATCCTCTCCCCTCCCCCTCATCCTCATCTTTCTCTCGACATCCTCCATACGTACGTCCTGCCCCTGCTCCTGCTCCTCCTCCTCCCCTCCTCGGGCTCCTCCTCCGCCGTTTCCTTGCTGTTCCTCGACCTCCTTTACACACCCTCCGCAGTCCTCGACCTCGTCTTCCTCCCTCCTCCCAGTCTCCTCCGCCTCTCCTCCTCCTCCTCCGCATACTCTGCGTTGTGTGTGTCACCGAGCGCAGCAATGTGCTCCCCTTGGGTCAGTTCGAGGCGCCGCGAAGCCCTGGCCCGTGACGCCGTGACGCCCGGCCTAGCAAACCGAGAGCCGGGCTGTTCACTCAATGTTTGCCCCTATGTCTTCGTCGTCCTCGCCTTGTTTCTTAACCATTCGTTCTCTTCCCATACATTCGTTCTCTTCTCCTCCGTCTGCAACGTTGGATCGAGCTTTTCGGCGCGTACCGGCACTGCACGCAAGGGTGCTCAAGTGTAGACTTGGTGGCCCAGGCTCGTCTTGATTCTCGCGCCTTGAGCGTGTCTGCCTGGTTGGAAAAAGTGCGCCAGTAGCATACACGCCATCAGCAGATCTCTTCTTCTCGCGCAGGTGGCCGGGACATCCGACGGTGCGTGCGCGTGTCATCCCCTTCATATTCTTCATATTCATTTGCTTGGCCATGGTTGCCATCGGTCGCAGCGTAGCGCTGGTTCCTGGGCCTTCAAAGTTTGGCGCGCACGTATCTCGCGAGATATCCAAGTGGAGTGCCTTTCTGCAGTGCCCTCAACGTGGAGCCTTTCAAGATTTTGGGAAGTGGGTATTCGCATGTGCAGTGCGGCAGGACATCCCTGTGTTGATGGAGTGCTTTTCGATTATGATCAAGTGTATGGCACCACCATTGGCAAAGAGCGTAACCACAAAGCAGCGGTTCCCGGTTGTTCTTGCTCTTGTTCAATGTGGCCTAGCAGTTGGGCGACTTCGTGCTGTGTTTCGGCCCGATTGTCACCCACAATGGTTTGGAAACGTGTGGAAGTTTATCCCACCAAGCGTACGTCAAGCTATCTCACTGGGTGAACAATCGTGGTGGGAAAATGTACCAGGTCAATGTGTCGAGGCTCAACAGGGCACAGCATCGTATGTCTTTCTCGGTCACGCAACTTGCTACGTGGGCAGAGCAAAATTTGGGCGTGGTGACAGCATCCCAGGTTTACCAAAGAGGCTCGTGGAGCACATGAGTGGCATTTTGTATCCTTCGTCGTACAAGGGCAAAAACCTAACATACAAATTACTGCGGAAGAACATCCCCAACTTGTGTTTCTTACCCATCGTCGAGTACAGCAGCGAACAACAAGCATTGGCAGTGGAAGCGGTCCTTATCTCGGCAGGGAGGCCTGGAGCGAACAGCGTGCATCGTGGGGTATCTTCATACTCTTTTGGGGAATACGTCAAACCCAACAAAGCTGGCAGGTCGAGACCTCCGCGCAGGTTGCGAAAATCTGGTTTTGAGTTGCCCACCACCACGGTGGACAGCATATGGTTGCAGCAACATTTTCTTGTCGGCGCAGAGAAAAAGCTCGAAGCTCTTCACAGCCATGGAAAAACGTTCATCCCGGACATGTTCGGCAATCCTACTCCGGCATTCGGTTACGGGAGCTTGTACCGTATCTTGCAGTGCCGGGTTCTTCTTCTGACCGGTGCGATTGGGCCTCTGCCATTATTTCAAGCAGGATTCTTTGGCTTTGGCTATCCTTCCTTGCGTCAAAAAATGCCAGACCGTGGTTTCCAACTGGATGGGAATGATGGCGCATTGCAGCTTATCTTTACGACTCGGTCTCTGCCATTCCGGATTTCTTTCGGAGTGAGTCTGCAAGGTGGTCAGCAAAATACGCGTGCACATGCATTTTACGACGGCTGCATCTACCTCCAGCAGAATTCGCCCTATCCGGGTTGTTTGTTTTGTGGCGGCAAATTTGGGACAGTTGCGGGTATTAGTCAAGCGAGGTCTCAGGTATATTCGAAATGTCGCGATACGAGTGTGGGTGGAAAAGAATATCAAGTTTGTCGTGGCCAAGTGGGACAAATGGCGGGACTACATCAATGCAGAATCATGGCTCAAGAAGTTTGATCTACAGGAATACCAGAAGTTATCGGAAGGTGAGCTGGGGCAGCGCATGCAGATGATATCATTGCGGGCTTTCCGAGCCCCGTGGCGTCTTCCTCAGTGGCCTACTCGGGACAAGCTTCTGCAGACTTTCACCAGCGAGTGGGAAAAGTGGGCGTGCTTCCATATGGTGCCGGTGCGCGTGTCCAGGATGATCTCCAAGCGGATCCCTGATTTCGTGCACAAGTTGCGTCTACGTGAGCGGCCGGAGCTTTGGGCAACGATGGGAACTTACATGGGCAGTGTTGTCAAAGAGCATGTGTGCATTGTCCAAGACGATCGAGACACGTCCAAAGTATGGGGGTGCGAGCCTTGTGAGCTTATTGCAGGTGTGTTGGGTGCTATTGTATCTGACCCAGAGTGGAGCTTGGACCACGAGGCGACCCCTGGATACCTTCAAAGTATTGGTTATGCGCGGGCATTTGCAGGGCTACCGCCTTTCCTTCGCCTTTCTTCACGTCGCCGGCAGCGGACTCATCCTCCATACTTGTGGCCATTTGTCAAAAGCAAATGTTTCGGCGATGTCGGAGGCCGCGTCTGCACCAAGCCAGGCCACTCCTGCTGCAGACCAGCGTTGGACTGCAGTTGTATTCCGCGCAAGAAAGGTTGGCGAATCATGGGGCGCGCGATTCGGGGGGCATTGCAGACGCTGGATCAGCATGAGCTCTTCGATGCATGTGACGAAGGGCCTAGCTTGCAGGCCATGCTAAAAAACTTGGAACCCCCGCAAGTAGGTGAGAGTGGTGAGTGCAAGTGTAAGCAATGTGGAAAACGAACCGGTGGCCGTCTGTCTTTTTTCACCTGCGATATTGATCAAGCGTTCGATGCGCGCGATGCCCGCAATATTCCGCGGGGCTGGGAAAAAGTTGCCGCTGCGTTCCAGGAGAAGACAGGGCAGTCTCGGATTCTCGTTCACAGAGGTCCCGAAGTGCAAACCCGAGCGTCGGCTTCGTTCGGCTCTCCAGCGTGGTGGGCCATCAGCTTGGAGGATATGGGGCAAGCGTTGCGCGCCGCCTGAAAAGGAGGCACGTACGCCTGTGTCAGGGACATGGTTCCCAGGGCGCAGGGTCTCTCGACCGGAGGGCGCATGTCGAACGCCGCTGTCGCCGTCCATCTTGCATCAGAAGAAGGCGTAGGAGAACCATCGTTTCTCCAGAGGTGCCTTGGAGGCAGCATTTGGGGCACCTGGAAAACATTTGGTCGATTGGTTGCGATATGTAGATGATGCTTTGTCAGCCAGCTACCAGTGCTGCGCGCCCTGCTTGAAGACGTTTTTTACATGCATTCCAAGAGTATTTCCGAAGTGTACTACAGTGATACCAACGAGTGCAACACGTTCGAATGGCTAACGCTAGAAGTTCGCATCCTGGACAGCAGCATCTCCTGGAGCCTAAAGAACCCGAACCGTCAATGGATCTCGGGGCTCTCGGAGGTTCCTGGGAAATCATTCCCACCGCGGCTGGGAGCTCTTACATGTTCTTTCGGAGTTCTCCGAGGCGCATTGCTTGGGAAGCTGTCCATGGCCAGGGGCGCCCTTGTGTCTGGAGGAGATTCGCTCGTAGTATTGGTCGAAATGATCGTGGAGTTATCGAAGTTTGGGTGTCCCCCAGGCGCCCTTTGTCATAGTCTTCCGCTCAGCTTCTCTGCAGTGTTGACGGCTCGAAGGATCGCCAGGTGCTGGATTGCCGTCATGGACCGTCGCCCGCACCCGCAGCAGCCTCGCCGGTGGGGGTGGGATGGCCGTCGCCAAGATCATCGCCAAGGCCGGCGCAGTGGTCACCGTCGCTCCCCGTCATTGTCTTCTTCGCCGGACGACGAGCGCAAGGCGGCGAGAGCTGCCACGGCGCAGAAGGTGTTGAAGAATGCCGACCCGCAGCACGCAGCGTTCTTGAAGGCGGAGGCTGAACGGGAGCACGAGGCCATCTACCAGCGCCAGGGGCGGCTCCTGGCAGACGTCTTGGAGAGCCAGGGCGCGTGCTCGGGGTCATCTTCGGCGGCCGGCAGCGGGCAGGCGCAGCTGCAGCGCCCGCCGGGCGCCCCGCCGGCCCAGTTTCCGCCGGCCCCGCCCGACGGCGGTTTCAACGAGAGGCAGTTGGAACATATCCAGAGCATGATCAAAGCAGCTCTTCCGGCATCGCCTCCATCTCCAGAGGCGCCAGTTGTGGACCGCGAGAAGTTGACGTCGGGGGACAAGGCCGTCATCCGCAAGGTGTTCAAGGGCAAGATCACGCGCTCCGCAGGGGCCCTCGACGAATTCAAAGCCGAGTTCGACCAGGCCTGGAAGCATGCCCCGGTCCGCGAGGCATTCAAGAAGTACGCGAAGGAGAAAGGGAAGAAAGAGGAGGACATTCCACATTTCAAATCCGCGAAGGCCATCTTCTTTTCGGAAGCTACTCAAGGGCAAGCCGTGAGAAGACATGACGATTCGTATTATCATGGATCCTTCATCTCATCCAGGGGAGCGCAAAAATTGGGAACAGCCAAACTATGGTGGGATATTTCAATGTTGTGACAGTTGCTGTTGCATACTCATCTTCCTCACCCTCTGCCTGATAACGTGGATGGTGTTCAGCGCCTGGTGCTTTGATGTCCTGTTGGATGTTTAAAATACTCTTGCAAATAGTATCACTCAGCAGATTGCTTAACACCTTAACCATACGCTGTTGCGCGGGATGCCTGGCCCCAGGGAGCCAGAAATGGAGATGAGAGATCAAGCTATTTCAATGGCCCGCACGGTTCTTGGACCGCTCACTGGTTATTTATTCGCCCGGCAGGTCTTGAAGGCGCTACCGTTTTTACCCCGACTTGCAATTCTTGGAGGTTGACCTCCGCTGGTGCTGCTGAGTGAGAGGACGTGCTCGTGTCTTGAGAAGCAGCGCTGGGGGTTCGGCGTCTTTCTTCTACCCACCTCCCTTGGGCATACTTTGCATTGTGTGTGTGTGTCACCGAGCGCAGCAATGTGCTCCCCTTGGGTCAGTTCGAGGCGCCGCGAAGCCCTGGCCCGTGACGCCGTGACGCCCGGCCTAGCAAACCGAGAGCCGGGCTGTTCACTCAATGTTTGCCCCTATGTCTTCGTCGTCCTCGCCTTGTTTCTTAACCATTCGTTCTCTTCCCATACATTCGTTCTCTTCTCCTCCGTCTGCAACGTTGGATCGAGCTTTTCGGCGCGTGCCGGCACTGCACGCAAGGGTACTCAAGTGTAGAGTTGGTGGCCCAGGGTCGTCTCCGATGATTCTCGCGCCTTGAGCGTGTCTGCCTGGTTGGAAAAAGCGCGCCAGTAGCATACACGCCATCAGCAGATCTCCTTCTCCCGCTCCTCCTGCTCCCGCGCTCCCTCTCCCCCCCCCTCTTCCCCAGATCACCCTTCCTCCTCCTCATTCTCGTATTCCTCCTCGACCTCCTCCTTCCCCATCTCCCTGGCACCCCCGATGTCGGAGGCAGCCGACGCGACCGACTTCAAGAGGGAGCACACCATGCTCAGGACTGGGCGGGGAGCGCCGTCGCGCGGAGGTGCCGCATGGCAGGCGACTCCGTCGACGACCACGACCACGACCACGACCACGACGGCGACGAGGACGACGGCGAGGACGACGATGACGACGAGGACGACGATGACGACGACGACGACCACGACGACCACGACGACCACGACGTTTCTCGACGTTCTACGTTTGTAAGTTTGTCCTCGGTCTCGACGGCTGCAAGTCTGTCCAAGACGTTCTGCCTCCAGGGGTCGTTCTGCCCGGGCCTGGGGCCGCCGGAGATCGGTCGGGGGTGGGGAACTCGTCAGGATGGGCCCGCCGGATATGTGGCGATTTGGAGGCGGCTTTCGGTCGGATGACGTCGGTGCGGCGAGGAACGAATTGCAAGCGCGTTTGACCTCTTTGGGGCTCTTGCAGGGGCCCCAGTCGCCACCGAACGGCTTGGTCCGCCTCGAGATCCTCGAGGATATCAAGGCTCCTTCTCACTTTCCCCCTCCTCTCATCAGAATCAGATCAGCTCCCTCTCATCCCACCCCATCCTCTCTTCAACAACCAAATGCCATCCACCTCCCCATGTTTTCACCAGCCCCTCCCCTCCTCCTCCTCCTTCTCCTCCTCGTCCTCCTCCTCCTCTCCTCCTCTATTCCTTCTCCTTGTAGATAACTTCTCCCTGTCGCACCCCGAGGCCAGTTTTTAGGAAGGGCCGGGCGCTTCGCCTGAGACTACCTCACCATTTATAGTTCTGAAGCTTTACAAGTGACAACAGTTTCACGGATTGAGGGCGGGTGGTTTTCAAAGTGTGGCACTCGCCTTAGCGCCGCGCACATTCGTTTCAAACGTTTGCAAGAGTTTCACGGATTGAGGGCGGGTCGCTTTCAAAATTTGATTATCGCTCTCGCGCCGCGCACATTCGTTTCAAACGTTTGCAAGAATTCAAACTGTTGTTCTCGCCTTAGCGCCGCGCATTTTCGTTTTAAACATGTGCAAGAATTTGACGGATTTTGGGCGGCTTCTTTTTTTCAAATTGTGGATATTGCCTTAGCTCCGCGCACATTCGTTTTCAAATGTGCAAGAATTTCACGGACTCCCATGATCAACGTACCAGGAATTGTGTTTTGGCAGGATTCTGGATAATGTGGGTGCAACCGTCATGTTGATTCGCGGTGTTGAAGTCCCAAAAATGGCATTATGGCACCATTCTGGATCGTGAAGACGCAGCAGTCAGGTTGATACGTGGCCGTGAAATCACGAGAACAATATTTTGGCATGCTTCAGGACATTCAAACGGTTGTCTTCCAACGCGGCAGTTCCCTCAATGGGAATGAACCGTTGTAGGGGCCTATGAAGAGGGAGCTTGGGGGAGGGTTAATTCCAACATCGTTGATGATTCTTGGCTTTACGCTGGTCCTCCTCCTCCTTCTCCTCCTCGTTCTCCTCCTCCTCCTTCTCCTCCTCCTCCCCTCCTCGGGCTCCTCTTCCCCGTCCTCCTCCTCTTAATTCGCTTGCTTCCGCACGCTGTGCCTCATCATCCTGCGCTTCCTCCTCCTCCTCCTGCTCCTCCTCCTCTTCTTCCTCCTCCTGTTCCTCCTCCTCGTCCTCCCTCATCCCTCTTGCTCTCACTCAACCCTGTCCCCACGTGAATTTTCGCCTGCCTTGTCCTCGCCCCCCTTTCTGCATTTCATCCGCCTGCCCCTCCTTCTCCCCTCATCCTGCTCCTCCTCCTCGTCCTACCCCTCCCCCCTGAGCTCCCCCGTCGCCTCGTCGGCTGTGGCGCCCCAGAGGAGCTCCAGCATCGCCGGAGGCCTGGCGGCTCAGATCAAGAGCGCCGTTGCTGGAGCAGACCCCCTCGCGCAGGCTCCTCATTCGCCTTCTCCTCTTCATCCTCCTCATCTTCCTCCTCCTCCTCCTCCTCCTCCTCCTCCTTCTGCTCCTCCTCGTCCTCGTCCTCCCTCATCATCCTCATTGTCCTCGTCCTTCTCCTCGTCCTCGTCGTCTTCCTCATCCTGACTCCTCTGTACTCCTCCTCTTCCTCGTCCCCCTCCTCCTTGTCCTTGTCCTCCTCCCCGTTCCCTTCCTCCTCCTCCTTCTGCGTCTTCTTCTCCTCCTCCTCCTCTTCCTCATCCTTATCCTCTCCCTCCCTCATTGTCCTCCTGCTCCTCCGTATCCTAATCCTGACTCGTCCTCCCTCTTTCCTCATCCTCTCGTCCCCTCTTCCCTGCTCTTTCTCCTCCCTTTCTCCCTCCCTCCCTCCCTCTCTCCTCCTCCGGGGGGGTATATCCCGCCTGGGGATGTTCTCCAGCAGCCGTGCCTCGCCGAGAACGTTCCCAGGGTGCTGGGATCGTCCCTGGCGGCCTCAGAGACCAGAGTTATGAGCCGCCCCCCCCCCTTCCTCGCAAGTGGCCGGGGGAGGGGACTCAATTATCTTTGAGTCGGGCATGCCCTTCTACAGGAGGAATACTTCAGAACAGAAGTAGTCTGGCACCGTTTTGTTCTGCTCTTTTGACTACTTCCGAGGCTTTTTTTACTATTGCTTATTTTTCTTCCGAGATCCGCTTGTAGGAGGACATGCCCGACCTAAATCTGACGCGTCATCATTTTGAAAGAGTGGTGCGCTCCTCTGCCCCTCCTCTCGCCTTCCTCCTCCTCCGCCCCCTCCTCCCCCTCCTCCTCCCCCTCCTCCTCCTCCGCCCCCTCCTCCTCCTCCTCCTCCTCCTCCTCCTCCTCCTCCTCCTCCTCCATTCCTTCTCCTTATGAGTAACTCTTCCTGTCGCATCCCGAGGCTGGTCGCAAGGGCGGGCCAGGCGTTTCGCTGGGGATTTCCTCACCATTTGTGACCCTGAAGCTTCAACATTGGCAATAGTTTTACAGATGGAGTGCGGGTGGTTCTCAAAATGTGGCTCTCGCCTTAGCGCCGCGCACATTCGTTGCTAAACTTCCAAGCCCTGGATGTCATCTTTCTTTGTCATGGTCCCAACATCACAGAGCGCATTTCATTCGGAAAACAATAGGATGGGCCCGCAGTATCCTGGAGCATTTCGTTCCGGATTTCGAATTGTGTGCGGATTTGTCTTGGCCAGGAATGAATGGTACAACAAATCCATGTGAAACTAATTTCGCTTTTTTGCTCGCCGTTTCGGGGCTTGCATTGTCAGAACTCCACGCAACAATCCGCTGCAGCACGTCCCTCCGTTCGAGCCAGCTCGATACATGAGGGCCCAGGGTGCCGAAATTTGGCGACACCGCCTGCTTTGACAAGCATGCATCGGCAGGATCTGAGGGTGCAAAGGTTCCTGGCCGTATACGAGGGTTGGGGGCTCCCCCTGCCCTCCTCTCGCTGTCTGTTCATGGGAGCCTTGGGCGACGACATGGAAATCAGCTTTTCCTGCATGTTGACCGCATTTGAACCGCAGATGGGCCTCCTGCTCCTCCTCGCCGTTCCTGTTCCTCCTCCTCCTCCTCCTCGTTCTTCTCGTCTCTCTCTCTCTCTCTCTCTCTCTCTTTCTTGGGAGGCTGCAGCACCGCTCAACATGTGCTGTCAACCGAACCTGCAGGGTGTGCCTTCTCCACTATTCTGTGCACTTCAGCTTTGGCTTCGGCCTCAGCTGCGGGTGCACCGTGAAGCGCCTTCGGGCCAGCTCACCCGATCTGCATTTTCCGATCGCACGGGTGCTACCTCCCACCCTCCCCTCCCCTCCCCCCCTCGTTCTTTTCGTCTCTGGTCCAAATCCAGTCCAAATTCGGTCCCAGGTCCAGTCCACATTTGGGTCCAAATCAGGCTCAAATCCCATGGAACGGACACAGAACCTCCACACCTCCCGAGATCGGCAGCACCGAAACGTTTTTTTACCGCGTGTGCGTCGGCACCCCATGGGCGACGCGCGCGCTGAGGAATCTTACATTGGAGACCCATGCCAACAAACACCCTGCTTGCCTCCAGGGTGCCCTGGGTTTCTTGGGCTTCGATGATTTTGCGATGGAAAACGTGACGTTCCCACGCCAAAAATCACTGGACGTCCTGGGGTCTCAGGGTTGGGTGTCTTGTGGAAGGTGTCTTGTGGATCGGCCCCCCTGTACAGCATATGCTCGGGGGCGAGCGCCTTCTGGCTACACCGCTCGGGCTATGATATACTGCAAGAGATGTATACTGCATGTCCGTGTCGGGCGTGCGCCTCCAGCATCAGCACATGACTCTAGCATTGTCGGGCACGTCCCTCTACCGGAGGAATCTGCAAAAATAACAGAAACTTGTATGGGGGCGATTTTTCAAGTATTTTCGGGCATGTTTGAATCATTGTTCTGACTATTGCGAACTCTTCGACTAAATTCCGTGTGTAGGTGGACATGCCCGACTCCCCGACATAACATTAGCTCAATGAAGTTGCACAGTAAGGATGAGCAATTTTCCGAGGTTGCCCTTGCATCCGTGCCCCCTCGGGCCCATCCTCGGCGACTTTCACTGGCCAGCCCCGCTCGAAAACGCCGACATGGCCCTCCGAGGCACTTGCATCCTTACACGCCGGTGGTTGAGAGTTGGGATTTCTGGTTTCCAAGCCCACTCTGCTTCAAGCGCCTTCCTACGTGATCGTGTTTTTATTCGTTGTTTTGCAAATCGGCTCGGGCCCAATCCCCCCTCTCCCCCCATGGAGTAGATCTTGGCTGTTTGTTGGCGCATGTTTCGAGCGTGTGGAGTCTCCCCAAGAGGCAGCACTCTTGCGAACAGTCGCACTAAGCAGAGGTCTGGAACCAGAACCCCCCTCCCCCCCCTTTCCGCCCAATGTCGAAACGCCGAATGAAAAAAAACGCTCGCCATCGATATGTCTTGGCTGCTGCTTGTGATTATTCGGGGCGGCTCCGACCCCGATCTACTCTCTCCGCCTTCCTGCCTCGCTACCTGCTTCTTCCGACCGGCGTGTACCATCCTTCTCACGCGATTTGACTCGGCGGCGAGCGGGGGGGGGAAGTGAGGAGGAGAAGGTCTCCTCAGAAGGTTCGGCAGTCCCGAGGCATCCTGAGAAGTGTTCTGAGCCTTCCCCCCTTCCCTGAAGACCAGCAACAGCTTCTCAGAAGGCGCGAGGGCTTCTGAGAAGTCCCGCCGCCATCTCAAAAAGGCCTCGCAGCGACCTGCTGGGAGCCCATGCCGACATGTGGCGGGCCATGGGCGAGTCATTACGTTGGCAGTGTCGCTCTCCGGGCCGACAGCATCTTGCTGCAGGTGCCATCCCGCTTAGAGGGCCAGGAAGTGATCGAGCGCGGCATCCCCTCGTGGCCCGTGCAGGGCAGCCCCTGAGATCCGCCGCTGCGAACAAAAATTGCAACCTTGCCAGAAAAATGACGCACAGAGCCCCAGACACCATAGCTCTGCGGCCTTTTTCGAGCCCGAGCATTTCCTTTTTCTCCCCCTCGCTCGCCGCCGATGTACTGCATGCCTTCCCCCCTTTCCCGAAGACCAGCAAAAACAGCTTCTCAGGGCGCGCCTTTCCTGTAAGTCGGGCCTGTCCCTCTACAGGAGGAATATTCTAACATAGTAAAACAGTATGGGGACATTTTTTTAGTATCTTCTCACCATTTGGGAGTTTTTATTGTTTGGAGTATCTTTTATGTTTCGTCGAAAATCCCCCTGTATGGGGGACACGCCCGACTTCACCTCTCCTCTTTCTCGCTTCCCCCCTCGCCGGCCGCCGCCGGACGGCACGCCCCCCCCCCGCGCCCCCCGCGAGGCCCCCGGCGTCCGCCGGCCGCTCAGCCGCACGACCATCAGCCGCCGCAGGCCCGCGCCCAAGGCCACCCCCCGCCGCCCCCCCCGGCCGCATGGGGGGGATCGGGCCCGACGAAAGGGGGGGATTGGGAGAGGAGGAGGAGGAGGAGGAGGAGGAGGAGGAGGAGGAGGCGGAGGAGGCGGAGGAGGAGGAGGAGGAGGAGGAGGACGAGGAGGAGGGTCTGGCCAGGACGAGGAGGACGAGGAGGAGAAGGAGGAGGAGGACGAGGAGGACGAGGAGAAGGAGGAAGAGGACGAGGAGGACGAGGAGAAGGAAGGGGGGAGGAGGAGGAGGAGGAGGAGGAGGAGGAGGAGGAGGAGGAGGAGGAGGAGGAGGATCGGGCCGAACGAACGGGGGGATAGGGAAACGGGGGGTTACGAAATCTGATGCGTGCAGCTGGTTTCGGCCCCGCCGCCGGGCCCATTCCTCGACACATGGGCGCCTCCGGCGCCGGGAGGCGCCGGGAAATTCAGCTACGTGAGCTGAGTCTCACCCCCCCCTTTTGCTATCCCCCCTCTACGCCCGACCCGAGGGGCGGCGGCGGTGGGGGCGGCGCGACGAGGACGGCGTCGCTACCCCGGCGAGACCTGCCAGGCATCAAAACTAACTCGGCCACGTCCCTCTTTCAGGAAGCAGATTCAAAGATAGCCCCCCCTAAATAGCCTGTGGGTGATATTTTGACTACGGTGGAATACTTTTGGGTGATGCTTCACTTTTCTTCCAAAATCCGCCTGTAGGAGGACATGCCCGACTTGACGTTAAGAAGACATAGTATCGCCATTGGGGAAGCGGGTCCTTCATGGGCAACGACAGGGGGGAGAGGCATAGGGGGGGATGCATCGATCCCAAATCGCGCATTGATCGCCGAGAGGGGCCCGATCGCCCCCCCCCGCCTAGGAAGGTGTGGATTCGCTGTCGGGAGCCCATCGCCGATCTATCGGCGATGTATCGCCGATTCCTGGTCGATGCATGCCCCCCCCCTATCGTTGCCCTTTAGTCCTGAGTGAAACGTATTGTTTGTCTATTTTGCATTTTTCGTCCAACACCCCCCTGTAGGAGTCCTGGGGTTTTCGATTCGTATGTCGTATTTTTCGTCATAGTTTGTATTTGTCGCCCCTGGGTTTGAATGGTTTTGCGATGGAGGGCGCGGCGCTCCCACACCAAACGTCCCTGGACGCCCTGGGGTCTCAGGGTTGGGGGTCTCTTGTGGAGGGTGCCCTGTGGCAGGGCCCCCTGCTGTGGCATAGGCCCGCCGTGGCCAGAAAGGCCCTCCGTTCCTCATTTGGCAGCGTGCTCGCGACAGTGAAAGAAAGGCAAACGACGACGACGACGACGACGACGACGACGACGACGACGACGACGACGGCGACGACGACGGCGACAGCGACGACGGCGGCATTGGCCTCATGCTCGGGGAAGTATTTCCCCCGACCTGTGGATCCGGCGCCCGCGCGCGGAAGGGGGGTGGGGTGGAGGGGGGGAGGAACTCTCAGACCCCCCGCTTCTCAGCAGGCGCGGGCCACATATGCATAGAGATGTTAGGCCGGCGCCCCCTGAGAGGCAGTCTCCTTCCATGAAGCCTTCCCCTCTCCCTCCACCCCCTCTTGTGCGCGACGCCAAGACATGCTCTTCGCCCGTGCTGAAAACACGCATCGTGTTCAAAGCGTTCGTGGTGACTCAGGAGGGGAAGAAACACACAGACACAAGTAATCGGCGACTCCCAGGAAAATATGGGAAAATATGGGAAGTGGGGGGGAAGACAGAAACCCAGAAAATATGGAAACATATGGGGAATCTTTTTCTCTGTGTGTATTTACTTGTGTGTCCTGGGGCCCCTTCAGTAACATGTCGCGTGCTGGTCCGGCACGTGCTGTCCCACACTCCTGGCGAGCGCCTCGCGCCGAGCGTGCGCGGTGCGTATATCGGGCCGGCGTTAAGCCCTCGGCCGCTGGGGGCCCTCGACAGGCAACGCGGGACGTCACAGGGCGGCTCGGGGTGAGACAAGCAGGTCCAGGGGAAGGCATCGGGAGTTCGGAAGGACCGCGCCAGATCAGATCGGCACTGACGGCGTCACCCCGATAGACATCAGACTGCGCTTCTCGGCCTCAAGGGGCTCTGCTGGTGGCGGGAGTGGTAGAGCGTCGTGGCGCCCCTCGGGAGGCCGAAAAAGGACGCAGCGCCACCCAGCAGGATTCCGAGTGGGAGCGGCACGGGAGCTGGTTTTTTGTCGATCACGGCACCCAGCAGGATTCCGAGTGGGGGCGGCACAGGAGCTGTTTCTTTTGTCGATCACGGACGCCACGTCTGTGAGGCCGCGCTTGGCCAAAAACCAGGACACCGAACGCCTTGGGCCGAGATCCTGCCCGGCGTCTCCAGCTTTGTTCGCGCCCGGCGTGCCGGACGGGCCTCCTCTCGGGCCCTCCGGGGCCCTCGCGGGTCGATTGGGCTCGAGGAGCGGCGCCGCCGTGGTGGTCCAGGAGTCTGGTCGTGAGGTCTCGCGAGCCATGGGGCGCTGCGATCTGCGGGACCGTCGCCACGTTCGACGGCTGCTGAGGGGTCCAGCGGAGTTCAGGAGGGAAGAAAACACACAGACACAATCAATCGTTGATTCCCTAGAAAATATAGGGAAACATGGGACAATATGGGAAGTGGGGGGGAAGACGAGAACCCAAACAATATGGGAAGATATGGGGAATCTGTTGATTTGTGTGTATTTATTTGTGTGTCCTGGGGCCCCTTCAGGTTCGAGCTCGCCGTCCCTAGGGGCCTGCGAGCTGCGAAACCGTCGCCACGTTCGAGGGCTGGAGGGATCATGGTCGGACCTAGGTACAAGATCGAGGTCGGCTCGGGGAGGGCATCCTCATGTAATTTGTGTTTGTTGGATTCAGAGCGTGAATTACCTACCCCGCTTTCGCTTCCAGGCAAAACCAAATCATACCACGCGCCTCCTCGTCAAGCGGCCTGACCAGTACAGGCCGTAGTTTGGCATCGCTTGGTATCTCTTGGAAGCGAGGGTGGTCAAAAGCGAGGTAGGTCTGTTTGCCCCCTATGGATGGTCTTGTGCATCCTGGGGGGGTACCTTCGAATGCTCTTCAGCTTGGCTGGCGGAGGACCTCCTGTTGTGGAGGGGTGTTATTTTGCCCCAGGTCCGGCCGTTTGTGTATGCCTGTTTTGTTCAGTTCATCGCTAGAGGGCCAGTTATGTTGCATCTTCGGGGGACCTCGCCTGTCCCCAAAGTTGGTGTCTTTTCTTGTGCCCGACGTGGGTTCGATGCGGACTCGACGCGAATCTGGCGTGGATTCGACGCGACTTTGACACGGATTCGACACGGGGTCCGACGAGTCCGACATGGATTCGACACAGATTCGACGCGGATAGGGTCGCGACGGGACAGGCAAGGTCCCCCGAGGATGCAACATAAGGCCAGGGAGGATCCGCAGGGCGTGCGCGAAGACCAGCAGCCTCGGGCGACGCCCCTGGGGCGCTCCGCGCCCCAGGGTTCGGGTACGACGGCCGGACCGAGGTATACGATCGAGGTCGGTTCGGGGAGGGTGCCCTGATGTTCTTCGTGTGTTTGTTGGGTGCCCTTTTGCATCCCTGGGAGGGTAGCTGCCCTTGGATGCTCTCTGCGTTTTGGCCGGCGGAGGGTCTCGCGCTCTGGGGACGGATGTTCTTCTGCCCTAGGTCCGGCCGTGCTCGGCGAGCCTGCTGCGGCCAGCCGGGGCTTCTCGGGGGGGGGGGGGCCGTCGAGGCCCGCCGGGGCTACCCGAGGGTGCGGCCGGCACGCGGGCCGAAGCCTCACCAGCCACGGCTTCTGCGGCGAAACTCAGGAGCAAAGTATGGGAAGTCGATTGGTCGTCGATCTCACTGGACACAAGTGATCGTCGATTCCCAGAAACCATGAGCAAATTATGGGAAGTGGGGGGGAAGTCGAAGACCAAAAAGGTATGGAAACATAGAGGGAATCCTGATAGTTGTGAGTATGCGTTTGCGTGGCCCTGGGCCCATTCATAAACGCAGGAGTCCGCCGTGGAGCAATCAGAGGAAGCGGGGGCCCGAGGTGTGTCTCACTGTCGGAGGGCTTAGGGGCCTCCCACAGCCTCCGGCTAGACGTAACAGTCCGCCGTTGAGCAATCCGGTTCTGAGGAAACGGGCCAAGCGGTTCTCGTCACCGCTGTCGGGCTCCCAGGACACTCCGCGGGCCTAGGGTCCGTGGGAAAACGACTCGGCAGGATGAGCAGCTGGCCTTGGGAAGGAAGGCCACTGTGTCCAGGACGCGCTTCCCTCGAGACTTACGTTGGGCACGACCCTCCACTGAAGGAATATTCAAAAATTGGAAAAATTATCAGGGGACGATTTTTCTATTATTGTTTGACTATTGTTGACTACTTTTTTATTTTTCGTCCAAAATCCGCCTGTAGGGGGACATGCCCGATCTAATAGCCCCAGCACGCAGCACGCATGCCCCTGCTGTCGCATCGCAGGCAACCCATCGGCAAGCCGCGCACTCCAGGTCAACATGGCCTACGGCCACCTCTGTCGGCTAGCTGAATTTTCGCCACGCGGGCGCTCCAGAAGGAAAGCCGTCGTCCTCGCTGTCGCCCTCGTCGTCAGCGTCGTCGCCGTGGCCGTGGACCTCGACGTCGTCGTCGTCCCCACGACGTCCCCAGGATTGCGCCCTGCCGAAGATCTCGAGGCGGATCCAGCCGTGGCCACGACGAGGCCCTAGGCCTAACAAAAAAACTGTCATCGCCGTCGTCCTCGTCGTTGTTGACGTCGTCGGCCACCTGCCATGCGTTGTTCGCAAGGGGCCCATCTCGGGCTAGCAGGCACACGGGGTTCTGAGACGACCTTGCGCGCGCGACGCCGTCGTCTTCGTCGTGAGCCTCGTCGGCGCGGTCGTCCTCGTCGGCGTCGCTGCCGTCGCAGGGCGCGAGCGGGCGCGCGCGCGCGGGAAGCCAGGTGATCACAGACGGCGCGGTGCAGCTGCGATCTGGCAGCCTGGCGAACTTGTGCGCCGAAGGCGCCCCCCCCCCTCCTCCTCCTCCTCCTCCTCCTCCTCCTCCTCCTCCTCCTCCTCCTCCTCCTCCTCCTCCTCCTCCTCCTCCTCCTCCTCCTCCTCCTCCTCCTCCTCCTCCTCCTCCTCCTCCTCCTCCTCCTCCTCCTCCTCCTCCTCCTCCTCCTCCTCCTCCTCCCCCTCCTCCCCCCCCCCCGAGCGGCCCCGGCGCCCCGGGACTGCGAGGCTCGAGGTGTAGGGTCGAGGATCAGGGATCGAGGTCCGAGGCTCGAGTAGGCCTCGGGAGGCTCGGGGTTCGGGTGGGCCTCGGGGCTCGAGGCTCGAGCAGGCTCGAGGCTCGAGCAGGCTCGAGGATCGGGGATCGGCGACTGGGCAGCCCTGGCGCTGCCGGACCCCCTCGCGGACGCATCCGCCCTACCTTTGGCGGGAGGCACGATCCGTGCGCGCCGTCTCGGGACCCCCTTCGCAGACAGCCGCGCCCTCGCGGGAGGGGAGGCATACGTGTGCACGTCCACGGCCTCGCGGGCCGCGATCCCGTGGGTGCGGGTTTTTCGAGGAAGTCCCGCGCGGAGGCCGCGCATCCACGGGCTCGCGCCCCAGCATCCAGACCGTGAGGGCGCGGGTGTGCACACGGTGAGGGCGCTCGTCAAGGACTGTTCCGCTGGAGGGTTCCTCATCCGATCTTATCTGATGAGAGTGGCGGTGATCTCCCTGGCCAAGTCTCAGATGAAGGTCCACCAGCCTCCAGACCCTGGACTCCTCATCCAAGGCTCCCTTGTCCCTGGACTCTTGTCGAAGGGCCCCTTGTCCCTTATCCAGGCCCTGGATTCCTTATCTAAGGGTCCTTCTCTAAGGGAGCCGTGGACTATGAGGGAAATCCTGGAGGCCTCGCGCGGCGCGTGGTAGCTGTATGATCTAGTCCATACGTCAGCTCCGTCAGCTATGGGTCGACGCTCGCGCGGCGATGCTCCGGCGCCAGTCCGACGCACGTCCGACCTGATTCTGACGCAGCCCGACGCGAACCCGACGTACATCGGGTCTCAAGTTGCCGCGCGAGGCCTCCAGGAGTTTCCTCATAACGTGGAGCAGCTGTACAGATCCCGTCGCACTATTAAGGGAGGCAGAGGTTCAGGGTGGGCCCGGCCAGGAAGCCAGGGATCATCTGTACAGATCCCGGGAGGGGGAGGGGGAGGAGCGGGAGGAGGAGGAGGAGGAGGAGGAGGAGGAGGAGGAGGAGGAGGAGGAGAAGGAGGATAAGCAGGAGGAGGAGGAGGAGGAGGAGGAGGAGGAGGAGGAGGAGGAGGAGGAGGAGGAGGAGGAGGGGGAGGGGTGGCAGCGGCCATTGGAGCCTCTCTTGGCCCTCGCGGGGCCCGCGGGCGCGCCCGCGCACCTGCATTCTCGCCGGGCGAAGCGCCTCGAGCGGGGCTCCCCGGGCGGGGTGCCCGCGCGCCGCCGAGTGTTTCCCGGAAGGGGCGGGGGCCCAGCAGGGGTTCTCTTTTCGTACTGCTACCCCCCGGGGTGTCGACTCGAGGGCGGCCGGCGGAAGTATTCCCGGAGAGGGCTTAGGCCCAGGGTTCTCTTTTCGTATTGCTACCCCCCGAGGTGTCGACTCGAGGGAGGCCGGCGGAAGTATTCCCGGAGAGGGCTTAGGCCCAGGGTTCTCTTCTAGTTGGTTTGCCCCCGGTGTCGACTTGAAGGAGGCCGGCGGAACTATTTTGCGATAAATGACGAGCTTGAAGGAGGCCGGCGGAACTATGTTTTTTAGGAAGTCTCAGGCGAAACGCTAGTTTTTCCCAACCCTCCCTTGGTTGGGTACTCGTTTTGAGTAGAGCACTCTGGTCGCCCCGTCCTCCCGCCCACCTCCCTCCTGCCTCCTACCTCCTCCTCGCGGCGCCCTCTGGGGGGCTGCGATATGCGCATCTGTCGCCTCCTGCGATCTTGCGCAACTGTCGGCACTTTCGTGGGCTCCTGGGAGGCCCAGCGGAGTGGGGTTACACGCGGATCGCGTCGGGACCTCGCGGCTCCCTGCGGGGGGAGCTGCCAACTGCGCAACTGTCGGCACTTTCGTGGGCTCCTGGGAGGCCCAGCGGAGTGGGGTTACACGCGGATCGCGTCGGGACCTCGCGGCTCCCTGCGGGGGGAGCTGCCAACTGCGCAACTGTCGGCACTTTCGTGGGCTCCTGGGAGGCCCAGCGGAGTGGGGGTTACACGCGGATCGCGTCGGGACCTCGCGGCTCCCTGCGGGGGGAGCTGCCAACTGCGCAACTGTCGGCACTTTCGTGGGCTCCTGGGAGGCCCAGCGGAGTGGGGTTACACGCGGATCGCGTCGGGACCTCGCGGCTCCCTGCAGGGGGAGTTGCCAACTGCGCAACTGTCGGTCCTTTCGTGGGCTCCTGGGCCCAGCGGAGTGGGGTTACACGCGGATCGCGTCGGGACCTCGCGGCTCCCTGCGGGGGGAGCTGCCAACTGCGCAACTGTCGGCACTTTCGTGGGCTCCTGAGACGCCAAGAATGCAATGGTCGTCGCTTTCGTGGGCCTCTTGGACGTCCAGCGGATGTTCAGCTATTTTGAAAGCGGCAGTTGATAATGCCACTTGTTGCCAAAGGGTTGGGTACGTCCCTGGGTAATGTTTTCAGAAATTGCTGAGGATGTCTCGAGCGAAACGCTGGTTTTGCAGAGTTGGGGGATGTCTCGAGCGGGGGCCTCGTGGGGGCCAGACTTCAGAGGATGTCTCAGGCGAAATGCTTGTTTTCACGTCCCGCTCGCAGGAATTCCGAGGATGTCTCGCGCGTGCCGCGTCCCTCGCGCAGGAATTTAGAGGATGTCTCGACTAATTCGTTTGTTCTGCCAGGATTTCCTTGGCCGCAAAAGGGGGGCATCTAACACGTTCTGCCCGAGCTAGAACCACGTCCCTTCACGCGTCCAGGGCACCCAGGTGGGTCTCTAACATTGTGGTCCCGAGCTGGTACCACGTTTTTTCCGTGTCCTGGCCACACAGGGAGGTATCTAACATGGTGGTCCCGCGCTGGAGCCACGTGTTTTCACGTGTCCAGGCCACCCAGGTGGGTATCTAGCATGGGCCTCCTGGATCTTTCCTGGGACTCGGAACGGAACGTCGAGAGTTGATTTGTATTTGGTATCGGTTCGTGTATTTGTTGGCCTCCAGGCGCCTCTGGGCGTTCTTGGGCCCTCCTGCGCTCCAGACGACCGCATGTTAGATATCCCCCCTGGGTGGGCTGGAGCACATGTTTTTATGTGTGCAGGCCACCCAGGGAGGTATCTAACATGGTGGTCCCGAGCTGGAGCCATATGTTTTTACGTGTGATTGTCCCGAGCTTGAACCACGTGTTTTTACGTATCCAGGCCACCCAGAGGGGTATCTAACATGATTCTTATGAGCAATGACCCCGTGTTGTAACGAATCCAGGCTATTCTGGGGTGTATATGGCATGGTTTCCCGAGCTGGCACCATGTGTTTTTAGGTGTCCAGGCCATCCAAGGGGATATCTAACATGGTTGCCCCGAGCAAGGACCACGCATTTTAACGTTCCGTAGCGCGTCCCCTCGTCACGTCCCGCGGTGCGTCCCCGTGGTACGTCCCCTGGCACGTCGCTTGGCGCGTCCCTTAGGACGTTCCGCGGCGCGTCCTCCTGGCATGTTCCCTTATCAATTAGCTCTGGGGCAGCTACTATGTGCTGAGGCAGCTCGAGCTTAAGATCCAGATCAGTTCGGTCAGGACTCGGATGCAAAGGAGGACTCGATCCACAACGCTATAGAGCACAATCGCGGCATGGCACATCGCATTTCAGCACAGCGCTGCACAGCACAGCCCTGGGCACGGTACATCAAGGTCGATACCTTCAGCATTGCAACCTGGCACGTTCCGTGGCCCCCGTGGCGAGTCCCCCTGGCACGTCGCGCGGCGCGTCCACTGGCACGTCCCGTGGCACGTCCATTGGCACGTTCCGTAGCGCGTCCCCTCGGCACGTCCCGCGGTGCGTCCCCGTGGTACGTCCCCTGGCACGTCGCCTGGCGCGTCCCTTAGGACGTTCCGCGGCGCGTCCTCCTGGCATGTTCCCTTATCAATTAGCTCTGGGGCAGCTACTACGTGCTGAGGCAGCTCGAGCTTAAGATCCAGATCAGTTCGGTCAGGACTCGGATGCAAAGGAGGACTCGATCCACAACGCTATAGAACACAATCGCGGCATGGCACATCGCAGTTCAGCACAGCGCTGCACAGCACAGCCCTCGGCACGGTACATCAAGGTCGATACACTCAGCATTGCGTTTGCCCGTCCCCCAATCAGGCGTCTTTGAAACGTTGCCATGCCTTACATGTCTATATTCCTTTCCGGGCTCGTGGGTCGATCATGTTTGCTTGAGCGTCTCCACGATATCTCGGCACGATCGAACTGGGTACGGAAATAATGGGTACGATGCCCAACATAGGTCTGGGCCTCCTAGATTGGGTCGGAGTAAACGGGGTCGGAGGATCGTGCCGCATCGCCGATGCCTCGGCGATGCATCGCCGATGCGGCTCCATGTGGAGCTCGATTTTCCCCACGCCGGCGTCCCCGATGCGTCGCCGACGCCGCCGATGCATTGGTGATGCGGCGCGATCCTTCGCCACCATCTGCTCCGACCCCATCTCGCCGGCCAATAGGGGAACAGAGGATGACGTAAACAGAAAATTCGGAGCTCCACGCGGACCTCTCGGAGCCGAGCTGGGGCCCCCGGGCGGCGCCTCCGGCGCCGCCCCCGGCGCGCTCCGCGCACCAGGGAGGGGGGTCCAGCGCCGATCCGAGGAATCCGCGCGGACCTCAGAGTTTCTACGTTTATGTCATTTTTCGTTCCCCTACAACCGCAGTTCCTGTTCATTTTGCACACGGCTCGCTGTCCGCGCTGCTGCGGGCGTTGTCCATTCGGGGCAGAAGGCCACCTGCCCTCACAACAGCGGCCGCTGTCGTTGTTGGATAACATTTGTTGGTGGGCATTGAGCCCATTTCTTCCGAACCCATTTCGGGCGTCCAAGCTATCGCGCTGCAGGAATGGAGTGGTTTGTGTGGGCTGGCGGGGGGGGGGACTTCGGGTTGGCCATCTCTCTTCGGAGCGCGGGGATTCAGGATTGGGTTTCCGGTGAGGGTTTCTTGCGGCCGCGCCCGCACTGTACTGGCCTTGCCCTCGAGGATCGACGGAGTTGCCATCTCTTACTCGGCGGTGGAGGGCCGGCGACGGGTGGCGGAAGTCAAGTTGTGGAGGACGATCAATGGAGAGGAAGCATGTTGCCAAATACTTTCCAGATGTCTAAAACATGTTTCAGACGTGTTTTTCCATATGTAAAAACATGTTTGAAACATTGTTAGAACATGTTTTGCACATGTTAAACACATATTTAATTCAATGATCGGATTTTTAGAGTGTCCATTGTCATGGCATCCACAACCGTTAGGCGAGACCGTCTCCGCCGGCGGAAGCTGGCAGAAGGTTGGCGGAAGCCGGCGGAAGCAAACGTCGACCTCCCAAGAGGTCGCAGCCTTTTGGGGTTCAGGGTTTCCCGAATCCCCTGTTCGGAGTAGCGAATGGGAGGCTTGAACCTAAGGAATCCCATGTGCATCGGGCAGTGGGAGTTCTCTCGCGTGTTCTTGAAGGCGTGGTGTAACTATCCCCAGGGAGCCAGTGGCGCAGGCCCGGAGCTCGGTTTCTGAGCCAACGCGGGGCGGGAGCAGCGAACATACATACCGTCTCACGCGAGGCCGTTGCACAAGAAGAGTTTTCGGAAGCACTCGGCATCGAAGGATGTTACATCTGGAGGGTTTCTCTGAAGGGCTTCGACGACCCGTGCTCCTCCTCCTTTTCCTCCTCCTCCGTCCTCCTACCTCCCCTCGACCTCGGAGGATTCGGAGGATGCTCACACGTTTCGTGCACCCAACGCGCTGCAACACGGAGAGAGCAGTGGAATGCTGGCGGGTTCACCGTGGCTGGCGGCTCTGTGGCGCATTACACCCTGCGGGCAAAGGCACCAGAGAGGTGTCCAATGAAGATAACCGCGCCCAGGAGCGAGGAGGACGAGGATGAGCTCCCCAACCTCATCCCTACTCCTTCCCCCTCCTCAGCTCCGCTATGTGGCTCAACACTGATGTTTAGGCCGGTGGCTCGTACTCTGGGCCACCTTTGGCAGGATGCACTCGGGGGGGCCCTCGGTGAAGCTTTCGTTCGGTCCGACGTTCTGGTGGGTGCTCGGCCCCCGCCTTTTCCGTAAGCAGCCCCTTGGCAATGCCGACGGCTTGCTCGTCATTTGGCCAATTCGGAGGGTCAGACCTCCTGGACACAGCCCGGCGGCAATGTCGTCGGCCTTTCACATTCGCACTTCCTGGTGCGAGGCATGTGCCTCAAGGACATGGCCTCAAGATCGTGCTGGCGGAACCATGTCCACGTCGGAGGTTCTGCCCTCCAGGACAGCCCGGCGGCAGCGCCGGCGGTCCTGCACTTATCTTCCCTTCCAGGCACGTGCTCCAGGTCACGGTCCAGCGATTTTGCTGGCCCTCGTTTTCATCAGGCTCGTCGGAGGTTCTGACCTCCAGGACAGCCCAGCGGAAATGCCGGCGGTCCTACACGCCTTCTTCATGAGGCACGCGTCTCCAGGACACGGCCTGGCGACAGTGCGGGCGCTGATTTTGTCAATCGACACGTCGGAGGTTTCGCCCCCTCGGACACAGCCTGGCGGCAATGCCGGCGGTCCTGCACACTCAGCCGTGCATCCCCGCGTATACGGCTATTCCGAAATCAACCCGGAGGCAATGCCGACGGCGTCATTGTGGTCGTTTTGGTCAATTCGGAGGGTATGACCTCCAGGACACAGCCTGGCGACAATGCCAGCGGTCTTGCACATCTTCATATTAGTTCGCGAGGCTCGTGCTTCCAGGAGAAGGCCCGGGTCAATGCCGGCGGAGCTACCTTCACATCGGAGATTCTGCCTTCCAGGACACAGTCGGGCGGCAATGCCGGCGGTCCTGCAGTTACCCGTCCCTGCGAGGCACCTGCCTCCAGAACATGGTCCTGCGATATTGAATGCAATTGTTTCAATCTGGCACGTCGGAGGTTCTACCCTCCAGGGCACAGCCCGGCGGCAATGCCGGCGGTCCTTCACATCCTCCCCCCTTCGAGGCAAATGCTTTCAGGTCACGGACTGGCGACAGTGCCGGTTGTGCATTTTTTAATCGTCGCGTCGGAGGCTCTGACCTCCAGTACACAGCCTGGCGGCAACGCCGGCGGTCCTGCACACCATCCCCTCCTTACGGGACATGCTGTTCCGTGGCACAGCCCGGCGACAAAGCCGGGAAGGGTGCTTTCATTCGCCACGTCGGAGGTGTTTACCTGCAGGACACCGCCCGGCGGCAATGCCGGCGTTCTTGCACACCTACCTCGCCTCACTAAGAATTTGGTCTGCCCGCCAGGACACTGAGTCGGCGGTCCTGGGTAAATATACCCATCTTCGTGGCTTACGGCATCAAGTTATTTCTGGGGCCCCCCTTCGCTGTCTATAACCGTTACGTGGCACGGCAGTGGCAGCAAGCAAAGGCCACGACGGGTCCCTCCGATTCCGCCTCCAATCCAGCGCTCGTTGCGCACTCAGCTGATCGATATGATTATTCTACGTGACTGGGGATCGGCCGTGCTCCCCACGAGGAGCGACAAGAGCCCCCCAAGCACCCTCAGCGACAACATTCGGTATCGCGAATTTCCTGGCAGGTTCGGGGGCATCTGCTTCGGTTTGGGCGTCACGGCCCAGCCGCGATCGCTAGGTTGGGGCGCGCCGGCATATCCGTAATCACCCGCTGCCGCACGTGCTGGACCTACGTAATTAGGTTGTTGCGGCCGGTGGGGAGGACAAATCGTGCCCGCCACTCAGGCACCTTCAGAACACCGGTTAGTTGGACAGCTCACCGGTGCACTGCGGCAGCACCCCGTGGGGCGAACAAATCCTGCCCCCCCACGGCACCCGCAGGACACCGGTTAGCTGGACAGCTCACCGGTGCTTTACGGCTGCGCCCTGTGGGGAGGACAATTCGCGCCCCCTTTGGGGCATCTGCAGAACGCCGGCTAGCTGGGCAGCTCACCGGTGTCCTGCTGTCGCTTCGACCTCGTGGCAGCAAAGAGCGATTCGGACTCTATCACTCGCCCGCTGCCGCACGCTCTGGTTCTAAGTTGTTGCGACCGGTGGGGCGGACAAATCGTGCCCCCCCCTCAGGCATCTTCATTACACCGCTTAGCTGGACCGCGCTCACAGGTGCACTGGCTAGGGGTAGCAAGCCGCCCTGACCTTGTAGCACCCAGTAAGCTTCCACAGGACCTCCCTACATGGCTACGGAGTCTGCGTCTGACGCTATTCTGGAGGATACCAGTTCATCCTCCGACCAGACGATGTGACACGCTTCGCGCCTCATAAATTGCTGGGTAGGCGGCGATGTGACCTGTCGCGAAGCCCCCACCGCCTAATCGAATGTGTCGAACAGAGGTGGCTGTCTCGGGTATGTCCACCACACGTACCACCCACCAGTACACGGTGCCTAACGGTTTCCCGCCCAGGCTCTGGGACCACAAGGGTTGTCACCCCAACCTTCACGAGCACCGCATCAAGGATGGGCGAGCCTATGTGCCCCATCCGACTGACAGGGTCATGCCTACCCTCAAGGGCATTAGCGCTACATTGCGATCCTCCTCCTCCCTCCTCCTCCTCCTCCTCTTCCTCCTCCTCCACCACCACCTCCTCCTCCATCTCCTCCTCCTCCCCCTCCCCCTCCCCCTCCACCTCCTCCTCCTCCGCCTCCTCCTCCTCCTCCTCCTCCTCGGGTCGCCAACGGCCCCGGTGGAAACCGTGCAGTTATATCTTGATTGAGTGGGTCCGTTTGGTTGGTTGTGTTTTGTGACCCGGGTCCCCACGATGCATTGTCAGTCCGAGTTTCTTATTGCATCGGACTTCGCACAGCAGGGCAGGGACCATCATTTGCTGGGCCGTTTCACTCTACCAGGTCTATTGTTCAGGGTCTCAGATCCTGCCCCGTGTCCACCCGCCCTTCCTCCAGCCCCGGGCTCCTGCCCATCACCACTCCTTCCAGTTCCCGGATGGACGAGAAGGAGGAGAAGGAGGAGGATGTAACAGGATGGGAGAGGATGTAGGAGGAGGAGGAGGAGGAGGAGAAGGATGAAGCAGGATGAGGAGGAGGAGGAGGAGGAGGAGGAGGAGGATGTAGGAGGAGGAGGAGGAGGAGGAGGAGAAGGATGTACGAAGAGGAGGTGGAGGAGGAGGAGAACGCCGACGAGGAGGCGTCGAAGACGACGTCGAGGAGGCCGAGGGCGGCGCCGACGGGCCCGGCGCGAGGCGGCTTGGACGACTCGCTGCGGTCGCTGCCCACGCCGTCGACCTGCTGCTCTACCAGCCCAGGAGGCTCCTCGTCGCCCTCCTAGAGCCTGTTTTTTTTTCAGACTCTGGCAAGTTTACTTGCATGGACGGGGGGGGGGCTGAGCCTGAAGCAAGCCGCAAACGACTTGCACGTTCGGGGGGGTGCGGAAGTCACGCAAGTCGAAAGGCACTTGCACGCTAGTATTCGCTTGAAGAGGGGCGAGGGGGGGGGGGGGGGGGGGGGCGAACGCCATACAAGTAAACTTGCCCGAATCCAAAAAAAAACAGGCTCCTAGCCTTAGGTCGGGCCTGTCCCCCTACAGGGGGATTTTGGACGAAAAACAAAAGATCTTTCAGAACTACCACCCCCCAAATGGTCAACAAACAATCAGCACATCATCCCCAGACGATTCCGTGACTGTTCTGGAATACCCCCCCCTTAAGAGGGGCAGACCCGACTTAATCATAGTCGTTGTCGTCGTCCTTCTCCTTCCCAAAACGAGCAGAGCACACTGTGGAAGGTTTTGGGCAATTTTCAGCCTACGTATGAGGGGTTCCCACTGGGCCCCGGGACAGTCAAGCACTACCACGCCGTTGGAAGACAATACGTCGGGGGTTTTGGTGATGATAGTATGACAAATCTGAAGGACTGAGCCTTCTGCCGCCAGCCCCCAAGTTTAAGTCGGGCCTGTCCCTCTACAGGAGGCATATTCAAAAGCAGTCAAACAGTAGTCTGGGGACGATTGCTGGACTATTTGGGGAAACTCTTGGACAGTTTTGAATCTTTTAGATTTTCCGTCCAAAATCCCCATGTAGGGGGACATGCCCGACCTAGCCCCAAGGCCAAGCCACTGTGTGCCTACACGGGGGCAGCTGGGGAGCGTCGCGGGGCTTCCCGGGGGCATCCTGGGGCCTCCAGGGCTATCTCTGGGCCGTCTGGGTCGGGGGCGGCAGAGAGGGAGGGGATGAACAGGGCGGGTGGGTATCATGGCGTGGGCCATGACATCTCCCCAGATTTCGTGGCGCCTGTTCTTATTTCAATGCGTTCCCTGGCCAACCGCTGGGCCATGCACGTGCCGCTGGCCGCGCCCTCTTGGGCGCCCCCTCTTGGACGCCCCCCTCTTGGCCGCCCCCGACTGGGGGACTCTCGGGGCCGTGCTGAAGCTTCTGGGATCAATCCTGGGGCCATCTTGGCGCCTTGCTGGGCTATGCTATGCGATTTGGGTGGCATCTCGGGGCCCTTGTGGGACGCATCGGGGCCATCTTGGGCAATCTGGGCTCCGTCTTGAGGCGATGCCTGGGCATCTTACGCTCAACGCGTGGGACGGGACAACTTTTATGTTTTTCAGGATGGGAAACCACACAGATGCAGTGAATCGTCGATTCCCAGGAAGAGGTGGGAAAATATAGGAAGTGGGGGGGAGACAAAACCCATAACGTAGGGACAAATATGGGGAATCCTGGGATTCGTGTACTTTTTTGTGTGTCCTTGGGGCCCCTTCGGTTTTGCAGTGTGTGTGTGTGTGTATGTGTGTGTGTGTGTGTGCGCGTGTGTGTGTGTGTGTGTGTGTGTCTGTGTGTCTGTGTGTCTGTGTGTCTGTGTGTCTGTGTGTCTGTGTGTCTGTGTGTCTGTGTGTCTGTGTGTCTGTGTGTCTGTGTCTGTGTTGCCCTCTCGCGGGCGTATTAAGCCGCCTTCGGTAAAGCCTCCCCGGGCTGCCTTCGAGCTCTTGGGCTCTCCTGGTCGCGCGGTGACGTCCCGATGGGAATCCTAGGGCCAGCTAGTGCGGCCAGGAATTAGTAGGTCGACCCTGCCAAATCAAGGGTACCCTTGTGTCCTGTGTCTCGCGGCCCATGCTTCCTACATTCCTGTTGCAATGTGGCCCTCGGAAGGGTCTTGTGTCCTCTCGCGCGTCCTGTCCAATCGAGTCCGACTGTAGAGCGGCCAGGGATCTGAGGGGCACCCCCCAGGTTGTTCTTGTTCACGCCGGGAGCGGGCCTGTGGGCGCCAGAGCCAGAAGCGCCGGCCGTGCCGCGAGCAGCTCGCATATCCTGCCGCCTGCTTCTCCTACTCCTCCTCCTCCTCCTCCTCCTCCTCCTCCTCCTCCTCCTCCTCCTCCTCCTCCTCCTCCTCCTCCTCCCCCTCACCCTCACCCTCACCCTCACCCTCACCCTCTCTCCCCTCCTCCTCGTTCCAGTCGCGTTGCACGATTTTTGTTGCCGTGCGAGCGATTGAGAATTGACGGGTCCAGGCGATGGCGCAAGTGGTTGCCGATCCAAGGGAAGAGCGCCACCCACCTCGGGTCCACGGTGACCAGTAAGCTTCGCAGACAGGAAGAAGAGATCGGATTGGAGATACAGGAGACACCAAAGAGAGACAACACACAGGGAACAATGCATCACAGGAGGACATGAACCCATGCCGCTACCCTTGCCTCGCTTTCACCTCTCTGGGCCTCCTGGGAGGCCCTTTCGATGCGGATCCAGCCGTGGCGACGAGGGCCCCGTCGCCACGGCTGGCTTCGCATCGACATGTTTGTCAGGACGCACCCTGGGAGAGGTCCGGAGAATAGCAGTATTGGTACTCCAGATTTCGTAATAAATGGAGGGGGGTCTCATTTCGGGGGGGGTCTCTTCCAGGCTATCTTGGAGGGCCTGGGGGGTCTGGGGACGATGTTTTGGAGGGTTCTCCCACGGGGGAGGTCTGAAACGGCTTGTCTTGGAGGGTCCAGACCCCCTCCCTTTTATTACGAAATCTGGAGTACCTTCTGGTTTCCACAATGTAGCAGTCCAGCAGCAATCCACATTGCTTGGGTGCCCTCAGGGAGGTCGGCGCATGATCTTCCAACTGCCACGGTGTCGGGCAAATACTTTGGCAAGGGGGCCACGCCAGTTCAGGACAGTGCGACATGGGTCGCAAGGTTCGGTAGCGCTTGGTCGGTTCGCTCTGATCGGAAGTTGCGCCATTGCGGCGTCACTGTGACCTCCTAGACTGCTCGCGGCCTGCCGGTTTCGGTTGGTTTTGGTTTCGCTGTCGGCCGGGTCGGTTGTCGGTTGTGTTGTCGCCGTGGACGTTCTTGGATCACATTGGGATCAGTTTTCCAACCTCAGATGCAGGTCTTAGCACCGATCGCCGTCGGGCAGTTCTGGCCGACCTGCGAGTGTCTCCTAGGCCCCGCCTCTAGGCAGGATCCGACTCGCGCTGATTCTTGTCGTCTTCATGCTCCTCCTGCATCTCCTCCTCCTCCTCCCTTCCCATCGGCGGGATCAGGAGGTGGAGGCAGGGGAGGAGGGTGTAAAGTAGTTCACTGGGGCCGAAGTCTTGGCACTATCTGGGAGACATACTAGCCAAGAAGGGCTTCGGCGCGGGGTTCGAAGACGTTTTCTAGGTCCGCGATCAATGATGCAGCGCACCGAAATGAGGGTTGAATTCTGGCAGCAAGTTATTGGAGGTCCCCGTTAGAAAGATCAAATATTGGAGGTCCCCTTCAGAAAGATAGAGATCATTGTGAGCAAACGTCAACAAATTGGACAGACAACGATATCATGAAGCATTTCGACGGGAGGCATATGGGAGAGGGGTAAAGTTCAGCATTGGAAGTTGGAGAGGTGGACATGTCGTCCTTTACCATGTGTGGGCGTTTACTGCGCCGGCAAATTTATGGAGGTAGGGGTTGGAAGGGGGAAGGAGGAGGAGGAGAGGGGGAGGTGGGGAGGAGAGGGGGAGGTAGGAGGGGGATAAGAAGCAAGGATGAGGCTCCTCTTCCTCCTCCAGCTTCTTGCTTCTTGCCTGTTCCCCTCCCTTCTCGTCTTCCTCCTTCTTGTCCCTATTTACCCTCCTTACTTCCTATCCCTCCTCAAGCTTCTCTTCCTCCCTACCCCCTCTCCGTTCCCATATTCCTCGTTGTCGTCGCCCGCCTAATCCTTATCTCCATCCCTTTTCATTCCTCCCTCCTTCCACTCCTCATCTTCCTCCCCCTCCTTTCTTCTCGTCGTCTTTCCTCGTCCGCCTTCCCTGTCCTCCTCCTCCTCCTCCTCCTCCTCCTCCTCCTCCTCCTCCTCCTCCTCCTCCTCCTCCTCCTCCCCCTCCCCTCCCCTCCCCCCACTCCACTGTCCCCGACGACGACGTTGACGACGACGATGCCGACGCCGACGACAATGACAATGACGACGACGACGACGACGACGACGACGACGACGACGACGATGCTGCAGAAGACGACGACGATGACGACGATACGGAAACCGACGACGACGACGACGAAGACCCCCAGCTGGGCCTCGGGGGGCCCCCCCGAGGCCCGTGGGGAGGCACCAGGAGACCCACGGAGGTCGAAGAAACAGAGGAGGAAAAAAGGAACCCATACCGCTGCCCAGACACGATCGCGTCGTAAACATTTCAGGATGGAGGTTTTTCGCTGCTATCAGCCTCTGGAGGCCCTCGCCGGGTCCTAGAACCGTCAAAACACTGTTCCGGATGAAGAGCCGGTCCCGGGAAGAGGGTGGGGGCTTCTGGGGACCGCGCAGCGAAAAAATCAGGGCGTCGCGTGTCTGGAGCCTGTTTTTTTTTAGACACTGGCAAGTTTACTTGCATGGACGGGGGGGGGGGCTGAGCCTGAAGCAAGCCGCAAACGACTTGCACGTTCGGGGGGGCGCGGAAATCACGCAAGTCGAAAGGCACTTGCACGCTAGCTTGAAGAGGGGGAGGGGTGGGGGTGGGGGGGGGGGGGCGAACGCCATGCAAGTAAACTTGCCTGAATCAAAAAAACAGGCTCCTGGGAAGGGTACCCATGCTGCTGCCCTTCCCTCGCTTCCCCCTTTCTGGGGCCTCCTGGGGGCTCCCCGTCGCCACCGCTGGATGCGCCTCGATATTCTGGTCAGAGCGCCCCCCGGGGGGAGGTCCGGGGACCAGCGGTATCGGCACCTCGGAAAGAGCGTGTTCTACCGCTGCTGGCGGAAAACCAGGGGGGGTCACTACCGGTTCGAACCCCTCCCCCCCCCCCTTCGGAAAACCCGGGGGGGTCACTACCGGTTCGAACCCCTCCCCCCCCCCCAGCTCATCATGAAAGGGGGGGGGGGTCACTGCACCTCGTGGTCCCCCCATGGGAAGGGACGGACCCAGGCATCTGGCGCCTCGGGAGAGTCGGGGCGGGAGTTCTTGGCCGTGTGCGGCCCCTCGGGGTCCTCACTGGGCCTGGGGAGGTGGTCGAGAGGTCGGGGGCCCGTGTCTCGAGGATGTCTGGCCGCCCGATTGTCTGGGGAGCGTCCGCCGCGTCCCTGCGGTGGCGGCCGTGGGAGGTTCACTGCCGTGACGGCCGTGTGGCTGTTGTCCCGCAGGCGGCCTGGCAGATGGCGGTGGGGGGGGGTAGAGCGGGACGAAACGTCCGCAACTTCGGTCCTCGATTTCGATTCTACAGACTTACGCCACATCCGCCGACCCCTTCTGTGACTGTTGCGAGGCCAGGAGTTTCTGGCCAGCGGCGTCTTGTGTGAGGGTGCGGTGTCGCGCGCGGGTGGTGGCAGATGCGTAGGGGGTCCAAATGTTTGCGTGATGCCGGTGGTCTGGGGCGTGTTTTGCGAGCGCCTTGCGTGCTGTGCACCCGGGTGCGGGGTGTCCTTCTGGGAGGTCGGCCTTTCGACCCTCAACCAAGTGGAGGAGCACCGGAAGACGAAACGTCCGCAACTTCGGTCCTCGATTTCGATTTAGGTCGGGCGTGTGCTTCTACAGGCAGATTCTGGACGAAGGAGAAAGAGTCTAACAGTAAGCACAAAACAAACATGCTTAACATATTCCAGAAATGTTCCGCGTATTATGCTTTGACGATAATGGAACATCCCTCCTGTAGAGGGACACCTGTAGAGGGACACGCCCGACTTGATCTTCGATCGATCCATCGATCGATCGAAGACGGCGTCCCTGGAAGTCCCGACCCGTTCCCCAGGAGCGGTGTTTCGACCTGAGTCGTTTTGTGACGCTCCCGGGGCCTGGCGAGGGCCCCCAAGGGCCGAAAATAGTGAAACCATTGCCTTCCGGATTTTCTTAAGACGCCATGCCTGTGGACGAAACGTCTGGAAATCGCGGTCCTCGGCGTCGACCGATCCATCGGTCGATCGCGACGACGACGCCAGAGAGAGGGCGGCGCCGAGAGGAGGCAGCCCCCCCGGCTCCACGAAGACAGCGGGGTATCCAGGCGCGCGCCACGCCTCCCTCCGTCGGCCCCGGGCAGTCTTCGTCCTCGATCTCGTCGTCGTCCTGCTCCTCCTCCTCTTCCTCCTCCTCCTCCTAAGCGGACTGGCTTGCCCGGTGTGAGGAATACGTTCTTCGCATGCTCCGTCGAGACAACTTTCAAGTATTATTCCGAGGCGAATCTGGCCAACAACTTCGCAATCGAGCCAGCCGTATTTGTTCAGACGCTTGGCTCTTCACAGTGATGAGCCGCCGCCAGACGAGAAACGTCTTCTTCGGCGCGCGCACCACAGAAGTTCAACAACGCTTCACCGCTGCTGCTGCTGCTGCTGAACACCGTGCTCGTCGCAGACTCGTACTGGACGCCGACTTCCAGAACGACAACACCGACCTCCTCCCAGACCTCACTGAGGACCTGACCGAACAGTAATCCGATAGCCCTTATAACGGCGACGATGGAACACAGTGCCGGGGAACTGCTTTGAACATCGCCAGTCGTTCAAAGCAGTGCCCCGGCACTGCTTTGAACGATGCGGAAATGCGATCAGCAGGAGCCTTCGTCTGTTCCTTCTCCTCTTCTCGTCGCTGTATGCTCTTCCTTGTCCTCCCTCCTCCCCCGTTCCCTCTCTAATTAATTACCTCGTTCTCCCAGTCTCACGCGCACTCTTCCTCCCCCCTCTCCTCCTCCTCTTCCTGCTTCTCCTCCTCGTCCTCCTCCTCCTCCGCCTCCTCCCCCTCATTTGTTATATTTCTCCGTCCTTGTCCTCCTGTCCCCGTTCTCCTTCTCCCTCTCCTCCTCCTCCTCCTCCTCGTCGTCGTCGTCCTCCTCCTCTTCCTCCTCCTCCTCCTCCTCCTCCTCCTCTTCCTCCTCCTCCTCCTCCTCCTCCTCCTCCTCCTCCTCCCCTTCTTCCTCCTCCTCCTCCTCCCCCTTTTCCTCTCCCTCCTCCTCCTCCTCCTCCTCCTCCCCCTTCCCCCTCTTCCTCCTCTGCTATCACTCCTCCATAATTCCTGTCCGCTCCTCCCCTTCACTGATCTTCCTCTTCGTCATCATCATCCCTTTCGTCGCACGCCTCTTAATCCTCAATCGGTTCCCAATCTTCTCGACTTTCTTGTCATCCGCGTCCTTGGCTGTTGGAGGGGCCTCAGGAATTCTCAGGGCTCTTGTGTTGCACGCGAAGGCACACCTCCCAGGAACGCATCATCCTCCTCACATTCACCCTCCTCCTCCTCATCCTCCTCCTCCATGCACGTTCGGCTCAAGCCCGCGCCGACGGTAGGTTTCACGGCGGTTGGGCGGGCTCGCGCCCGCCTCCGCGGCCTGCAGTCGGGGCAGAGATGCGTGCAGGGTGGGATGACAAAGCGGAAGAGGAAACACGGGCCGCAGTTGCGGATTCTTCAAAGAGCAGCGGCGGCGGTTGGGGAACAAGTGGGGGTTGGGGCGGCCGCAGTGGCGGATACGGCGGCGGAGGTGACCGCAGTGGCGGCTGGGGCGGCGGAGATTCTCTTGGCGGATGGAGAGGAAAAGCGCAGGATGGCGGCGACGGAAGTGACCGCAGTCGCGGATGGGAGGGCGGCGGATGGGGCGGCAACGGATGCGAGGGTTGGGGAATGGAGGGCGCCCGCTGGTGGGACGACGAGGGTGGCTGGTGGAATGCATGGGAAGGTGGCCGCTCGAGTGCCTCGGCAGGTTCTCCTGCCGCGGAGCCCGCGGCCGCAACAGCGGCGGGCAAAGGAGGCGGTCCCCTGCTTCCCCCAGGGCGCGAAGAACAAGGCGCAGTTGCGCTGTTTCAAATTGTGCGCAATGAGCCGCTGCCAATTTTCAAGTTGGAATTCTTCGAGAACTTCAGGGCGAACTGGAACGGCAATTATAAGCAGCACAACGCGGCCTTGAAGTGGTTCCGAGACGAGTACGAAGACCGAGAAAACCCTTTCGGCAGCCGCACGCCCGTCTTCGGAGGTACCGCAGTTGCGGAGGAAATTTCGAAGATCCTTAAGTACCGCGCAAAGGGGAAGGCGCAGGACAACAGGGATTGGGACTGGGACCACACTGTCAAAGTGCCGTGGTCTTGGCTGGAGATGGTCGCGCAGATGGATGGACCTACAATGCTGCGCGTCGTGTGCGGCCCTGACAATGACCGCAGTCGCGGGTTGGTCCGCTGCGAGTGCCGCCCGTGCCCTAGCAGTCTCGACAACATGAGGCACACGAAAGGGGTGGACAGAGGACAGGCGCAAAGAATCCCTCTGCCCCAGTGGGATTTCGTCCTCATCCGCGACGACGGCTCGGGCATTCGCGTCCACCCATCCTGGTCTAGCCCGAAGTTCAACACGTATGAGGTGGAGCCGCACTCGCATCCCGTGCGGGGCCCGAGGGCAGGTCTCGGCAAGAGCGATGGCCACGGAACGTTCACGTTCTGGAAGATGCTGCACGCCCATCCGAATCCTGGGCGGTTCGACGCGAGCAAGGGGGCGCAGCTGCAACCGCGGTGGTCCGCGCAGCCTTGACACCGCAGTTGCGGGATTGCGCAGCCATGGAACCGCAGTTGCGGGGACCGATCGCGTGACGCCGCGCTCGTTTGACTCACTATGCGCGCTTTCGGCCGCAGTTGCGGCGCTGCCTTCTAGCGACTTCATACAGCTTGGCCGCAGTTGCGGCGCTCCCACGACTGACCGCTGTAATTAGGTGCTTCGGGCGCGCATCACCTCCGTTGAAGCACTCGTGACGTTAATTAGCGCGGCCGCAGTTGCGGAGACAGGTACTTAAACAGATGGATCCGCAGTTGTTCGTCGTCCTCGTCGCCCCTTCCCCGTCGTCCTCGTCGCAGTCTCCTCCCTCCGCCTTTCCTCCTCGTCGCAGTTCCTTCCGTTGGCCGTAGCCCGCCTCCGTTGGCCGAGTCATTTCCCGTCGTCCTCGTCGCAGTCCCCCCCGAGGGCCGCAGTTGCGGACTTTGTTGATTCCTCCTCCTCCGTTTCTGCCCCGTCATCCTCGTCGCAGTCCCCTTGCTCCTTTCACCCTCGTCTGAGCTCTTCGCGCCATCCTCTTCCGTCGCGTCCTCTCCATCCTCCTCTTCGCCTTCCTCGTCCTCATCCCCGCCGTCTCCCTCGTTGTCCTTCCTCTCCCAAGCCGGCCGCAGTTCCCCCGTCGGACGGGGGCCGCGCGCGGCCACGCCATGGACCCAGGTCGCAAAGCCGAGGTCGACAAGCGGTTCGCCGAGCTGAAGCAGCAACTGCGGGAAAGGTTCGGCCTGCAAGGGGCTGCCGCGGATGCCGCAGTCGCGGAGCCGACGGAGGACCGCAGTTGCGGAAGCCCCGAGCGACCGCCGCGCGAGGCCTCCCCGCAGTCGTCTAGCTCCTCGCGGGAATATCGGCCGCCGCCGCCGATAAGCGCTGCGAGTGGGAGCTCTGCTGGTGGGAGGCGCGAAGAGGCGCAGTTGCGCAGGGCGCACTTGACCCCCAAGGCAAAATGGGGGCCTCGGGCGCAGACGCCGACGAAGCAGCAGGACCAACCAGCAGTGACGGGAGCCGCCACCGAGACCGCAGTTGCGGGGGTGGCCGGCGAGCCAGGTGCCGCGCGCGGCTCATCTGGGAGCAGCGCGCCCTCGGCCGTGCTGCTCGCAGCCGAGTCCAAACGAGGCGCCCAACCCGAAGACGAGGCCGCCTCCCAGGAGAAAGCCGCCGAGACAATCGCCTCGGCCGATTCGCGGCCGAGGAAAAGGCCGCCTCCCACGGAAGGCTCGCCGCTGTCAGAACCGCAGTCGCGGGGTCGCGCGGGGCCTCCGTCGGAACCGCAGTTGCGGGAAGATGCGGGAGCACCGCGGAAGAAGCAGCGGACCAGGTCCCCTCCAGGGATAAACTACGTTGGGGAACGCCCCAAGTGGAACGAAGGATTCCTTCGTACAGCAGACGGCAATCGGGTTCCGTCCACCATCGCTTTGGTGTTCAACGTGGTGGTCATCACGAAGGTGGCAACAAAGGAAGATGTCTTCAGGTGCATCTTGCACCAAACTGCGGCGGTCGTCTTCGTCGTATGGGACCCCGAGCTGTTCCGCACGGGGAACGTCGAAGGCGCTTGCAGCTACGACGTTCCCGTTGGACTCAGGACTGCCGTCGAAGACGCTGTCACTTTGAAAAACAACACCGCGGAGCCTTACTGGACGACGGTTGGCCTGTTCAGAGACACGGGCGTGGTGCTCGTGCGCCCGCACATCATCGCAGAGACCGCAGTTGCGGGTCATGTTGTTGGGGCCACCCACGCCGTCACGATCCTGCGCTTTCGCCTGAAGGGCTCCGACATGAATCCTGCCGCGGTGATCCGTTTTGCCGTCGTGTCCAGACACGCAGTCACCGAACGTCTCCAACAGAAGATCACGCAATCAGAACAAACAGCGTGGCATCCAAGTTTCTTCAAGGACGCGGTTGCTTCCATCCATAAAAATGATGTGCGGTTCTTGTGCGGCCTGTTTGACATCCCGCCTGAGCAGCTCCAAGCATTTGGCCGCAGTTGCGGAGCCAGCTACACCTGCCCGATGGGGGTGGTGCTCAGGGCTGGACCCGCCCTGTTCGGAGGCCTTGTGGAGGGCACACGCGTCATGCATCCGAATTACGTCCTCCCCATTGGCCCGTGCGACGTGCGCATTGCGGACTACAACGCGGATTCTGCAGGGAGGCCGTCGAAGAACGATCCCCAGTGGCTCCCTGATTGGATGCATCGAACAAGCGACTCCATCATCTCTCGGCGCTGGGTCCCAGCGAAGTACATGCCCAAGTGGGAGGATGACCCTGACCGCAGTAGCGGAGTCAGAAGAAAGCTCGGCTTGGCAGCGCTGCCCCCAATCGGCAAGGTCATTCAGAAGGAGCTCAACGAGAAGACCTTCAGCACGCACTGGTGCGAGGGCATCCACCAAAACGTCGTCTTCGTCGGCCACGGACGCCAGAGTCGGGCGAGCAAGCGGAAGCACGAAGAGGCGCGATCTGCCGCAGTTGCGGACGAGCGGTGAGTGCGGCAAGACCGAGGAGCCGCAGTTGCGGAACAGAGCTCGGTACTACTGGGCGCCTGCTGCCTGCGTAGTGCATCCCATTAGCGATGGAGTGCATGTTGCGGTGTAGGATAGCCCGCAGTTGCGGGGTTGCGGTTGCGAAGCCGCAGTTGCGGTTGCGTATAATAGGAGAGCACGCGGTTGCGAAGCCGCAGTTTGCAATAAGTGTGCGCGCGCTGGGTCATCATCATCGTCGTCGTCCGTCCTCGTCGTCGTCGCTGCCGTCGTCGTCGTCGCGTCTGTCGTCTGTCGTCAGCAGTCGTCGTCGGTCGTCGTCGTCGTCAAGTCTGTCGTCTGTCGTCAGCAGTCGTCGTCGTCGTCGTCCCTCCTCCCTCCTCCCTCCTCCCTCCTCCCTCCTCCCTCCTCCCTCCTCCCTCCTCGTCCTCCTCCAGGCCGCATCCCCCCGCCACCTCCGTCCTAGCTCTCCTTCCCCTTCCCCTCCTCGTCCTCCTCCAGCTTGCACCCCCCTCCCTCCTCCAGCCTGCGCCCCCCCCAAGCTCTCGCCCGATATTTTGGATTAAAACTGAGCCTTCAGTCGTCCGCAGGCATTCGGCTCAGCAGGTCGTTGGGCTCCTGGCACACACGCCTCCACCCTGAGCGACGGACGTCGTGCCATAGTCCGCCATATCGGAGCTCCGGGCCCCAGTGGCGGACAGCGTCGGCACAGATATGAACGACAGCGTCGGCACAGATAATGCCGCAGTGGCGGACAAGAAAGCCGCAGTGGCGGACGAGACAGCCGCAGTTCCAGGCGGAACGCAAGGGATCTTTCAGAGGGCCAACGCCTTGAGGTCTAGATTCAGGACAGGGGACAAGGTGCGCCTCCCTGTGCTCATGCTCGCCCCGCACACGGGCAACCGAGGCGGGCACTACCCTCAGCAGGAAAGGGTTCGGGAACTCGCTGTGAAAATCTTCCTGGCTGGATTCACGCAAGCCGAAGCTGACCACGAAGGTGTCTGCGTTCAGATGTACCCAGCACAAGAGCTGGTGCTGAGAAAAAAGGAGGACCCGAAGTTCCAGACGTACACAGAGTACAATCTGGAAAAAGCGACCGGCCACCTCGCTGCGTGCTTCGACCGCAGTTGCGGAACAGACGTTGCGTATGGGACGTGTTCGCACTCCCACTTGTGCCTCGTGTTGCGGGCGTGCGCCCTGGGAGCCAAGTGGCCCATCCCCCAAGGCATGGAGTTCACGGAGGACGAGAGCGCGAGGCTGAAGCGCGTGCTCGATAAGGACGGCAATCTCGACATGGCCGCAGTGGCGGAACATGACCCTGTCGCTAAGAAACTCGTGCAGGGGGGTATGCTCATGGAAGTGCTTAGCTGGAAAATCATGGACGAGGAACCCACTGGTGCTTCGCTCATCAGCCAGTCCCTCAATAAAGGAGCCGATTTTGCGTTGCGAACGACTGAACTCACCGCGCTCCGTGTTCTGTGCAAGGCTGTTGACGCGGAGCTGCACGCCGCAGTTGCGGATCAGGTTGCCTTTGACAAGGTCAAGCTCTCCGTCATGCACGAACTCGATCGAGTCGTTCAGGACCCAGACTTCATTGAGCTGTTCTCGTTCGTTGTTGGGCTCGGGAGCACGAAAGCGCAGTTCATCCCCTTGCTGCTCCAGTTCTGCGAGGTCTACGTGAACTCCAGGAGAAGGGCCCTTCGGCTCGGTGCCTTCGGGGCAGCCAGCGAGCTTCCCGACGAAGTGCCGTGGGTCAAGGTTGCCGTGGTGATGCGATGCTACAGGAACGCGCCTGCGAGGAAGAGGGGCGTTGACACTCCTGTGTGGTGCCCTGACCCAGAACAATCGTGGAAGAAGAAGGAGTTCCGAGACTTCCTCATCGACATGAACTCGGCTCTCCGTTTGTACTTGTTCACGCTGAGCAAGGCCATCGACGGCATGGGCCCTGAGAAGGCGATCGAGTTCAAGGCGAACCTGTGCATACTGACCGCAGACGGCTTCATGCAGTACCTGAAGGACACCCACGTCAAGGAACGAAGTATCCCAGGACATCGTCAGGCGCTCCTCCGCGCTTGCGCGGAGGCCACGGGGAAGGTGGAGCCGAAGTCCAATCGGGACGCCCTTGAGAAGGCCCTCGGCGAAGTGGGAGTCGGAGGCGGGAAGCCCGATTGGTTCGATTTCAACGCGTTGCCGCGCCCAGAACCGAATGAGCCCGCAGTGGCGGGGAAGACAAAGGCTTCCGCAGAGGGGCACGAGTTGATGCCGACGGTCATTTCCTTTGACCCCACGACGCAATTACCAACGAACCACCAGCGCAGCAGGGACACGACGGCCATTCCACGCGGATCCTTCCCTTTGCCAATCGCCGAATGGAGGCGTTCAGCGGCAGCGAAGGAGCTGGGGCGGGAGCCTGCTTTGGTCAGCGCAGTGTTGCTGTGCCTTTGGGCGCGCCACATGTCCGCAGTTGCGGAAGCGCAAGTAGAGGTGTTGCAAGACGCTGACACAGAGAAACGCACCGTCAAGGCAACCGCTGCAAACGACGAAAAATGCATCGAGTTGTGGCCGTGCGTCCCAAAGGCATCCAAGGTGCACGCCGCAAGCACGCACCCCGAGAGGGTGGCCGTGCAAGTCTGGGTGAAAGGAGATCCAAATGGGGCCACGCCCACGACCTTCTACTTGCACCCCGAGTTCAAGCCGCCTGCGGACAAGACGCCCGCCGACGTGGCTGACCACGATGTGCGGTTGAGAGCATGGAAGTGGGATGCGCAAGAGACAATGCACGTCTTCTGGGCAGTCAACAGAGTCACGGAACAGGAGATCCAGCAGAGAAACAGCCGTAATGAAAGCGCAGTTGCGCGCATCAACATGGAGCTGGAGACGAAAGAATTGGCGGTGTGCGTGCCTGGGACAGGCGGGGTCGTGCTCGCCGTGAATGTCCCTGTGCTGGTGAATACCACGGCCGTGAAGAAAGGAGAAGAGCTCCTGTGGGAGGCGAGACCCAAAACCGCACCGAAGAAGAAGGCGGCCGAGGAGACGTGGAAGACGGACGCGGCCAAGAGGGCCAAAGGGAAGCCTTCGGGCCAGCCCGCGCCGAAGAAATCGAAGAAAGGGTTCGACGAAAGCGGGAAGATGTCGCTCTAATTAAGAAGCCGCAGTGGCGGCAGTCAGGGCGGCTTGCTCGCGTGACCGCAGTTGCGGGCAACAGGCCGAAGGGGGGGGCGCACGCGTGACCGCTGTTGCGGAGCGCTCGTGTAGTTTGCAGTGTCACTGCTTCTGTTAGCTGATGCCGCAGTAGCGGACCGCTGACGATCGAGCACGGAGGTTCGAAACGGACCTCCTCCCTCCCTTCTCCCTCTCCTCCCTCGCCCTTCCTCCACTTCCTCCCTCTCTCCTCCTCCTTTCTCCCCTTCCTCCCAAGTTGGAAGCCGAAACTACTCATTTCCTCACTCCCTCCCTCCCTCCCTGGAGGCCCTGGAGGGCCTCCGCCCTGGAGGGCCTGGAGGGCCCTGGAGGCCCTGGAGGGCCTCCCTGGAGGCCCTGGAGGCCCTGGAGGGCCTCCCTGGAGGCCCTGGAGGCCCTGGAGGGCCTCCCTGGAGGCCCTGGAGGGCCTGGAGGGCCCTGGGCTGAGGGCGGAGGCCCTGGAGGGCCTCCGCCCTCAGAATGCTTCAAAGCAGTGCCGCGGCACTGCTTTGAAGCACCCAGGTGCTTCAAAGCAGTGCCCCGGCACTGCTTTGAAGCATTCTGAGGGCGGAGGCCCTCCAGGGAGGCGCGAGGATCGCAGGGGCCGAGGGAGGCCCTCCAGGGAGGCGTTCGTCTCGCCATCTGGCTCAACCGCGCGCGGCCCCACTGCCCGCACCTCCGCCTTGCCCGCAGTTGCGGCTGTGTCCAGCGCAGTAGCACACATGCCGACTTCGAGCGAATGGAGCCCTGTGTGCGTTGAGAAGGTCTTGTGCATCCGTGGAGGTTGGCTTGCGCAGACCACCCCCATCCCCGAAAAGGATGTCAAGGTGCTCCACGCAGGGCCCCTCGGAGAGATAAGCTTCGTGCACGTGAACATGCAAAAGGCTTGGCTGCTCAAGGTGTGCGCCAAAGGTAAACCGACCGCAGGGGCCTTGAAGGCCTCCAAGGCCTGGGACGCGCTGAAGAAAGAACTCGCGAAGCAGGGCGGCGCCGCAGTTGCGGACGAGGAGAGCGACGGCGACGCGGGGGACGAAGCAGATGACCCCATGTCGGCCCTGGTCAGCTCCACGGACGCCACGAAGAAGCAGGCAGCGACCCCGACCAGCGCCAAGAAGCAGAAGACTGGAACGCGTGCGGCGACTACTGGCCTGCCCAGGGGCGAGGCCGTGGAGTCGGCCATAGCCACTGTGCACTCCGTACAGATGCCCGCAAAGAGCCCCATGAAGTTTCCGCACGACACGGCCGTTCGAAACGTGCGGGTGGCCAGCTTCAAGCGGAGGACGTTGTGGCTGGACGCTGCAGACCTTGGGTGGCTGATCGACATGATCGTGGACGACGTGAGCCTCGGCGGTGTCCCCGACATCGACGACGGCGACAAGGACGAGGCCGCAGTGGCGGACAGGGACTGGGCAACGGCGGTTGACCCTGCCACCCCGCTGGCGAAGCAAAAGGAGGTCGACTCCCCCGTGGCGCAGGGGAGCGGCTCTGGCTTCACCGTCGTTTGGGACTTCAAGGGCGCTTGGGTCGCGACCATCACGCGAGAGTGTGCCAACAAGGGCAAAAGGATCGAGATGGATGTGAAGAAACTTACAAAGAAGAAGTGGCAGTCGGCGCAGTCGGTGAAGGGCTACGACTACGAGTGGGAGGGCATGACGCAGCACCAGCGCAAGCAAGCGGCTCTGGATTACCTCGAGCTCCAAATCCCCAGTCTGTTCGACTGAGGCCCGAAGCCGTATGGGCCGCAGTTGCGGTGGGGCTACTGAGTGCCCGCAGTTGCGGGGTGGCTGGGTGCGCGTGAACACGCGGAGGGCGAGGCGGTGTGAGGAGGCAGGCGGAAGGTTTAGGGTGTTCCACGGGTGCACGCCTTAGTGCGCCAACTTGTGTGGGCGAGCGTTTTTCTTAGAGAAGCATGGAGTGAAGCATCGAAACCCTGTGCGCGCGATGATTGGGGCTTCCGCGCGGGCGTTGTTGAAATGTACCTCCTTCTTCGCCCCTCCGCATCGTCTTCAGTTGCTCCTCCCTCCTCCCCTCCCTCTTCCTAGTTCTGTAGCCCGCAGCCGAGTGCCCGGCCCGAGTCGTTCGCCACGCGACCGCTCATGGATGTTCCCGTGGGGCGGACATGGTATGGCGAGGAGGACGGAACGCATTTCGAGGTGGAGTGGCTCCATTACGACAGCGGCTGCGCACCGAGGAAAACGAAGTATGGCACCACTGGGCTCGCCAACATCTTGAGCCGCAGTAGCGGCGTTCCGTGCCCCAAGAAGATAAAGGTGCACGCATGTGCGGATTTTCCGTGCCTAGCGAAGTGGCCCGCGTCGCAGTACGGCCTTGCTGAGCCGCCTCGCTTTCATTTGCGGCCGTCTGCTTGGCGACCGGGCGCGACGCCACCACCCGCAGTTGCGGCTCCAGGCGGCACCGCAGTTGCGGCTCCCTCGGCCCCTGCACACATAGCACCAGCAACACCAGCAGAACTCGCAGCTCCTGCGCAAGAAGGACACGCAGCTCCAGCACCAGAAGCACCCGCAGAACCCAAACCTCCAGCAGCCCCTGTGCCCGAAGCACCCGCAGCAGCAGTCCCTCCAGCTCCTCCAGCTCAAGTGCACGCAACACCAGACCCGCCTGCTGCGCAGGAGACCGCAATTGCGGTTGAAGCTCCTGAGGGAGTGGAAGCGGACAAAGACACACCACTTCCAGCACGCTTGCCACCAGCGCGGCCGCTGCCAGAGAACTGGTCGAAGACGCAGGTCGCATTCTTCCCGTGCCCAGACCCAAAGGCTGCAGCACGAGTTGCGGCGCCTGTTGGCGACGCCTTGCGGCCACGAGTCGCGGCGCCACCCCTGGCGCCAGAGAAAGGTGTACCTGTGGAAGACGCGCCAAAGATCCAGGCCGCAGTGGCGGCGACGGTGCCTGACCGCGTGATGGCTCTCCTGAGGCAGATTCTGTCCGAGAATTCCTACATAGGGTATTCAGCTTTCATGCTGTTTGCCTTGCGGTTCGGGCGTCAACCTTACGTGTGGGAAGGCGAGAACCGCAAGGACCTCCTTGACTTCTACATGCCTTGGGCAAAGGAGAAGTGCACTGAGCCATGCGCCGTCGACGGCGTGGCGTGCGTACTCGCCGCTGCTGAGGATCTGTTCGGGGAATGGACAACGGTGGAACTCAGGCCCGTGACTCCCGAGAACCCTCTCCATGAGGTGCGCCACTGGGTGGCCGCAGTTGCGGTGGGTGGCGTGTGCTCTGAGGGGGCGGACGCGTTGAACAGGTTCTACGGTCCTCTGGGACAATGGGTCCTAGGGACTGTTTGCGATGGAAACTGCGGCATTGACCTTATGGCGATGATGTTGCAGAAACCGCAAAATGCCGAGACGCGCAAATGGCTTCGGGAGGAACTGTACGATTTCGGGGTGCGCCGCTGGGACGAACCGTGGTTGCACGACATGCTCGTTGTCACGCAGGAACTAACCTTGGAGGAGGTGCGGGCGTACCGCAGTTGCGGGGCCAGCGGCCCTGCTGGACCCATGGTCCTGCACGACTCCGAGGGCGAGGGCGAACCAGCAGAGGCGCCGAGAGAGGCGAGCGCGCCACGCCCCGCTCTCATGGCGGCGTTAGAGTGGCAGACGGGCGTGCAGGACATGGGTATATTGCTTGCCATGGCTGAGGCTATGCCCGAGGCGTTGCAGGAGGAGCAGATCAGGGCGCACGCACTGGCCAGCGCACGCCCAAAACCCGAAGTTGCGGAACAGAAGCGGCGCGTGTGCCCGCACATGCTCAGAGACCGCGAACTGGTTTGCAAAGACCTGGAGGCGCACGCACGCAGTTGTGGTTGGATGGGCGAGGGCGTTCTGCCACGGAATTCAATCGCGTCTTTTTGCGAGCGGTTCACGTGGCCGAAGGGCATGGGGGTCGTCCAGCAGCGCCAGGCCGTCTCCAAGTGGTTTCAAAACTGGCGCACACAAGGTGGACATGGCACGGCGGGCGTGCATGGCCGACGCCGCGCGCGGGGCAACCAAGGGCGCCCGAACAAGGCTCCATGGCTGGAAGCCGCTCTGTACGAGTGGTGGTCCCACATGAGGTACTCCGTGGACTGGAAGGCGGTGGCCAAGCGAACCGCAGTTGCGGAGGAGAGGCCCAAGATGTTGGCCAGGTTCTCCCAATCCCTGCTGGTTACGAAGGCGAAGCAACTCGTCGCGGACTACTGCGTGGAGACAATGAAGCGGGGAGGCAAACCGATGGTGCCGCAGTTGCGGCCTCGGTGGTGGGTGAAGTGGCGGCGCTCCTACGGCCTGAGCATGAAGAAGCCGAACCGCAAGTACAAGGTGCCAAAATGGTTGCTCCAATCTCGTTTTGAGACTATGATCTTGAACGTGGCCAGGGTCCGCGCAGCTGCAGAGGAGCTTCTGGGGTACGACCCGCACATCCTGAACTGGGACCAGTCGCCCTTTCACCACAACGAGTCGTCGTCGGCCTCGAAGCCGACCTTGGCTGTGAAGGGTGGCATTGTCCCGCTTGTCGAGGCGCATGACGACAGCAGGGCTCGGTGGACAGCGAACCTGACGGTGTCGAGCGACGCGGAGGACATCCGCAGTTGCGGACCACCGCCGGCGGAGCTAATGTTCAAGGGGGGATCTGTCATCGCTGAGGGCTTGGCCGCACATGCCCGCAGTCGCGGCTATCCGTCTTGGGTGAGCACGGCGACGTCCGAGAAGGGGTCCTACCGCGCAGACGACGTTGTATCATTCTTGCAGCGGCACTTGCGGGCCTGGCCCGACGACCCGCAGTTGCGGGGAAAGTGGCGCATCCTCATGGCCGACGACCATTCCCCGCACAAAGCAGACGCTGTGCGGAGACTCGCCTGGCAGCGCGGCTACGTGCTGATCATTCACGGCGGGGGGGCGACCGCAGTTGCGCAGCCCGTGGACACGGACTTGAACCAGCACGTGAAGCGCCGGTACATTGCCCTCGAGACCAAAGCGCTGGTGCAGCAAATGGCGTTGGGGAAGCACGTGCCGCAGTTGCGGCGTTCCGATTGCGCCGACTTGATGCTGTCAGTGTTGGAGAATGTGCAGTTGCACTTGGACGCCGCGAAAGGTTTCCTGAAAGTGGGAATTCGAGCGCCCTTCGACAAGTCAGGAGATCTCGAGATTTGCCGAGAGGCGGCGGAACTCTGGGAAGCAGGGGGGCTGCGAGCAAAAGTGGACACCGCAGTCGCGGAGGTGAGGGAAGAATGCGAGCAGAAACGTTTGAAATGGTCCTACAATGACGTGCTGCGTCTCATACACGAATACGAGAAACACGACGCCACAGATTCCGTGTTGGAGAAGCTCGGCGACGAAGCGCTAGGCCAGGAGCCAGGCCACGAGGAGGGCGATGAGGAGGGCGGGGAGGAGGAGGAGGAGGAGGTGCACGAGGAGCACGAGGAGGACGAAGAGCAAGAGGAGGCCTCGTGGGCCGAGGCTCTTGCGGAACAGTGCGATGCCGCAGTTGCGGCACCTGGGCCTCAAGGATCCTCGGTATCCATGGACTGCGTGGTCGACGCAGAGGCGGCCGAGCAGGTGGCAGTGGCGACGTCCTTGGCAGAAACGCTCCGCGAGGCGGAAGATATGCTGCGCCAAGTGGGCATGGAGAAACTAGCGCAGGATTGCCGACAGCAACAACACAAACAAAAGAAGCGGTTGAGAGAGCTGGCGCGGGAGGACAACGAGGTCCTACGAGCGTTGACTGCCCAGCGAGACCACGAAGCCGCAGTGGTGGCGAAAAAGCGGCGCCTGGCTCTGGAAGCGAACGACAGGACGAAGGCGTTGCACGATCTCAAGAAGCAGATTCGAGAGGCCGAGGCCGCCTTGAGGGCAAAGAAGGAGGCCGCAGTTGCGGTGGAAACGGCTTTGGCTAACAAACACGCCCTAGCGCAGTGGAATCCCGAGGAGTTCAAGATCAAGAAAAACAGGATGGCAGCTCTGGATCGCCTGGCTCGCGGAAAAGGCGTCCTCTCAGACGAGCAGAGGGGGGAGTGGGCATGGTTCAAGACGCATTGGGACGAGGAGATGTGCAAGCAGCACAAGGAGCAATGGCCGCTCACGTTTGCTGGGTGGCTGCAAAAAGTCGCGAACGACGCGGCGTCTGGGAACCGTTCGGCGCTGTCGCAGTTCGTGCATTCGGAAACAGTGAGAACCCTGGGAGGGCAAATGGCGCTGGTAATCCCAGCCCTAGCGTGATGCAGGCCGCAGTTGCGGACCCACAGGAAGTCCAGAGGGAAGTTGTTTTTCCAAGCGGCTCCCGCGCGGGCAGGAGATGAGGCAAAACCGCAGTTGCGGTCTTCCTGCTGCTGTGAAAATAATCCTTTCACAGTCCCTTGCAATCGTCGCCCTCCTTCTGCTTCTCCGCCAGTCCATTTGTTGTTCTTTCGGTTCCTTTGAGTCCTCGCCCTCCTTCTGCCACTCCTCGAATCCTCTTTGTCTCCTCCCTCCATCCGACCCCATGCCCATTCACGATCCATTTCCGTAGCCACCGTGGCTCGAGGTGGCGCACGCGAAGACGCAAGCATGTGGCCGCCCGCGCGCCCGAGCGCATCCTCAGGGAGTATGGACCGTGGACTTCGATTCGCCAGAACGGTGTTCATCCACAACGCTGAGGAGGAGGAGGGAGGCAAAGACGAGGAAGCCGCAGTTGCGGATGATGACGACGACCAGCGGACGCAAGATGGCGACAGCACCGTCGCGTCCTCGGCTGCCTCCGCTGACGAGGCTGAGTCCCGGGGAGGTGCGGGAGCCGCAGTTGCGGCAGCACATGACTCCTACATGCCGAGAGTGTTGTCGTCGCGGAGAACCTGGAAACGGGTGCCCATCATCGAGACAAGCAATCTGTCGGAAAAACAAAGAGCTCTTGTCGACGCATGGGAGGAGAAAACGGAGTTCGAAGCGGGACGGGTCGGCTTCTACGTGGCCAACTTCGGAGGGACTGCAGCTAGACCCACGCAACGCGCGGACGAGTGGGCGCAGCTCCGCGCGAACCCTGCCCAGATCATCGCCCTCTGCGAGTGCGACGACGAGACCTGCGCGGTACTCAGTGGGGAGCACGACGCGAGGGACAGTGCAGCCGCAGTTGCGGACGATAGGTTTCGGAGTCGGACTCAATACAACTACCTGTGCGTTAAGGGCGGCGAGCCATCAGGGACCCTCCTTGTTGGCATGAGGGACCGCAGTGGCGGCCACATTGAACACGTAGACTTTGCGAGACTCTTCCACAAGCAGGAGAAGTCCAAAACGAAGAAGAAGAAGAAACAGTCCGCAGTTGCGGAGGCTCCTGCGCCAAAGCTGCACAACAAGTACTCCAGGGCGATGGTGGTGCGCGTCCACCTGGACCAGGCCGTGCCCCATTTGGGGGGCTCCTTCAACGTCATGGCGGTGCACGTCCACCACAGCTTGGCCAACCAAGACTGGGGCGTCACGAAGCTCCATGAGTTCTACAACTGGTTCGTCGCCTACGTCAGGGAATGGGACGTGAAGGTCTGCATGGGGGACTTCAACATGTGCATGTTCCAGCTTGTGTCCTGGTGCCGCAATTGCGGCCTGACTGTGGACGTCGCCGCGTGGACCCCCTGGAAGACAGCAGGCGGCCAGCCCAGGGCAGACAGCATGGCGATTTTGTTCATAAACTGTCCTGGGCAGTACAAGCTTCACCATGGCCTGAGTGTTCTGCACGACCGTGAGGGCGGATTCTTGACGACCCAGCATGATCCGTCTTTCCCTGTCTTCGACTACACGAATGGCCCTGGGAAGATGCTTCAGACTTACGTGCCCAAGGCTGAGCCCGTTGAAAACAAGATGCGCGCCTTCCTGACGCCATCTGGCGAATCCTTGACCGCAGATGCGGAGTTCGAGCAAAGGATGGCGCGCAGGGAACGCGACGATTGGGTGCGCTATCCCTTCAGAGTGAAGCAGGGCAACCTCGACGACAAGATATGGCATGGCGCCTTCGGCAGGGCGAGGCACGGAGCGCACTTCCCTCTGGTGGCTTTCACGCACAATACGTGCCGCAGGTCACCTGAAAGACTCGCCGCGAGGTTGGAACGCAGGAAGGGCGGCAGGAAGGGCGGCAAGAAGGGCGGCAAGAAGGGCAGCTACGCGGACACCGCAGTTGCGGGGAAGGGCGTCCGACCCCAGATGGGAACCGCAGTTGCGGGGAGAGACGCTGGGGCTGAGCGAGCTGGGAACACGCCACCGCCGCAAGCTGCCAACGGCGACGATGCGACCCCTTCTTGTGCCGCAGTGGCGGCTGGGTCCTGGGACGCCAGCGGCAGCGGCGCATGGGAGGCGCGCAGTCCCGCCACGAGATGGCAGGGCTGGTCCTGGTGGGACTGGAGCTCGAGCGAATGGGGCGCTGATGGCGCGCAGTGGTGGCCCTCTGATCATGCCGCAGTTGCGGACAATGCCCCTGAGGGCTCGCCTCCTCAGCGTGAAGTCGAGTGGGGCTCGAGCGGGCGACCTGCCGAGCGCCCTCCGTGGAGCTTCGAGGCGCAGCGTTGGTGATGGCCGCAGTTGCGGGCAAGTGGAGCATGATGTTGATTGCCGCAGTTGCGGACAGTGTACGCTGGAAAAATCATCATCATCATCAATCATAATCATCATCATATCATCATATCATACGTTCAAAGCAGTGCCGGGGCACTGCTTTGAACGCGTTCAAAGCAGTGCCGGGGCACTGCTTTCGATCGTCGCCTCGTCGCCGTTATAAGGGCTTTCGGATTACGCAACAACTGTGGCGGCAACGACGACATGACTATGCTCTTCCAGCTGCCGCTCTCCATGCGAAGCTCGTGGCGACGGCTGCGACCACATGTTGCTCAACTACCGCCTTCTCGTTTCTGGCCAGTGATGAAAACCTTGTCGGGCGGCTGGGGCACAGCACATCGCCTCCACGTTCAACCTGTTCGCCGCAGCTGCGTCTTCGGCTGCGACCCCGAGCTCAACCCCGACACGTTCGCCCACTACCTGATCTGCAAACGCATGTGGCATCATTGATCGTCGCCACGAGGCCGCCTTCACCAATGCGTGCTCGCCCGCCTGGGGCTCCACGGTGCCAACTTCTCCGACAGCGGCGACCCCGACAACTTCATCGATCATCGCGCGTACCACAGCATGCAGAACACGCTCCACCACGGTTCGGCCGTGGACTCCATAAGCTACCACACCCACGTCAACGAGGTGAAGGCCGTTCGGTGTGCCCTGAGGCTCGGCCCCAGCCCGATCGGCGGCGCTCCCGCGCGCGGCCGCGCATGAAGAAGACAACGTCCGCCAGTGGACGCTCGCTCCTCCTTATCCTCCTTCTCCTCCTCCTGTTCCTGTTCCTGTTCCTCCTCATGTTGCTCCTCCTCCTTTTCCTCCTCCTCCTCTTCCTCCTGCTCCGCCTCGCCCTCCTCCTCCTCCTCCTCCTCCTCCTCCTGTTCCTGTTCCTGTTCCTCCTCCTCCTCGTGTTCGTCCTCCACCTGCTGTTCCTCCTCCTCCCTCCCCCGCCCCCTCTCCCCTCCTTCCCGCGCGCGCTGGGGCTCTCGCGGAGGAGGAGGAGGAGGAGGAGGAGGAGGAGGAGGAGGAGGAGGAAGAGGAAGAGGAGGAGGAGGAGGAGGAGGAGGAGGAGGAGGAGGAGGATCGGGGGATCGGGGGATCCGAAAGGGGCACGGAAATAGTGGGTACAGAGCCAACATCAGTTCTTGCGCATTTTGAATAGGATTCGTTGCCCTTTTTCTCCAGTGCCCAGCCCTGGCGTCCAACGAGGAGGATATTGAATCGAGTTTTGTCGTGCGGCTTGTACATTTCTGGGATCCTTGAAGGTTTCCGGGGGGTTCCAGGGGACCCTTCTATCCCTCCCGAGAGGAGCCTTTTCTGTGCCAGATGGGCTTCCGTGCGGCGGAGCCTTGCACGACCGCAGTCGGATTCTGAATAGTCTGTCCGAGAAGAGGAACACGCTGACCATCACCCAGGTCCCGTGGAGGAAAAGGTACCGATACTGCTACCTTTTTTTCTTGTTTTCCCATTTTCGGGGGCCTCCGCTTCGAAATTCCAGTCAGAACGCGCCCCAGGAGAGTAGCGGTATCACTATCTGGTTTCCCCAAAGATGTCGCGGAATCTTGTCGACGCCGCTCTTGATCATGGTCGCTGTCTAAGTAGGCCCCGGAAACGGCAGGGCCGTTTTTTTCACCGTTTCCGAAAAGTGCCTTTTGAAAGTGGAAACATAATTTGCAACCGAAAACGAAAGAACGGCTCCCGAATTGGAACAAGACCCCAGCCTGGAACTGGCACAACAATTGCGACGGAACCGCGAAGGGAACGGCGGCTGAACCGGCAGGAAAACGGCAAAACGGAACCGGTAAAAACACGGCCTTGTCGTTTCCAGGGCCCGCCAACGTCCATCCGTGCTTTCGCCGTTTCGCGAGGCTGATCTACGGGTCGACGTTGACCAAGATGGACGGTGACCAAGATCGGCGCCGCCGTTTTAATGTTCAGTACTGTTCATGGTCCACGCGTGTTTTCTTTTTATCAATGCCGAGGTGCTGCATGAATTGCAAGTCGCAGGTAATTCACTTTCTCCGCAGGGGATCCCAGCCTGCCAGACGGACTCCATCCGCCGACATGGTCTGTAAGACATCTTGCCGAGCGGGGATGCCCAGAAGATAATCTGACTCAAGTCGGGACTGTCCCTGCGCAGGAGGAGTATCCAGAAATAGGCAACTTGATAGTCTGGGGACGATGTTTGCGCATTTGTTGACTATGTTGGTGCATTTTCTGTTGTTGGTATGTTTGAAGTTTCGCCCGGAACCAGCCTGTAGGGGGACATGCCCGACCTAAATGTAACCCATTTGGCCCGCAGCACGGCGTCCATGGAGTCCAAACTGTCCGACGGGTTCGGAGCTCGCCGACCGGATTCAGCTTCGCCGAACGGACGTTTTGAGATCGGTGCGAGGTGCCGTTCGCACATGTGGATGCTTCCAATGTCAGTACCGTCAGTGATACATTCAAGCTGCTAACAAAAAAAAATAATGTGATGCAATCGGCGGGACCTCCATACTTTGTACCTAGTGGGCTGACCATGAACTGTAATGGGTTGGACCAGTAAGAATAAGAAATGAGATTCCCCCAACATTGTTTGCCCTTAGGAGCTCCTACTTCTTCCAAAGGAACTGGGCCTGAGGGCGGGTGCGGCGGCTCCCTGCTCGCCTTCGCCGCCCCATCGCCGCCTCGTCGCCGCCGGTCGTCTGGACATGAGGGCCGGTCTGGCTGCTCCGTGCTCGCCGTCGCCGTTGCGTCGCCACCTCGTCGTCGCCCGACGTATAGGCATGCGGGCTGGTCTGGCGCCTTCGTGCTCGCCGTCGCTGCCTCATCGTTGCACTGCGTTGATTTGCCTTGCTTCGCACTGCTGTGCATTGGTTTGCATTGCGTTGCTATGCCTTGCTTTGCGTTGTTTTTAGGTGCGTTGCATGGCATTGATTTCCACTGCAGGGCATTGCTTTGCGTTGTGCTTCATTGCTTTGTGTTGCTGTGTAGTGCATTGCATTGCTTTGTCTTGTTTTGCATTGCTATTCATTGCCTTGCATTGCTTTGCATTGCATGGCGTTGCATGGCGTTGCATGGCGTTGCTTGCCTTGCTTTGCGTTGCTTTGGGGTGCTTTGCATGGCATTGCTTTTCTTTGCACTGCGCGGATTGTATGTATCACATCGTTTGCACCACCCGTTGTGCACGACATGGATTGTACACCAGACGTTGCGCAGCTATACATGTTGCATGCAGTCGGGGCCCTGAAGAAGGAACCCTTGTCGTTGGGGAGGGGCTCCGCGTTCCTTGACTGTTTCGCAGCCTGCCTCAGGGTTCCCTTCTTATGTGTTCGACAGGGAGTCGAAGTGTAACTTGTGGAACAAAAGGGGCCTCGTTCCTTATTTAGGGTTCCTGCGGTCAACGCCCCGACTGTACACCTTAGGCGATGCTTAAGAAAACTTAAATTTTCGGCCAGAGTCTCGATTATTCTTAATGTTTCAATGTAGATCCTAAGAACTGAATGGGAACTTTAGGTTTTTATTCAAGTTCTGAGACTATGAATTTCTTAACCCATGATTTCTTAAGCATTCCGCAGGGTGTAGAGTGCTCCACCCGGACTGCCCAGCACAGTCTGCCAGACCGCGCACCTGTGGGGGCCCACGCTGGCTGGCCAGTACAGTGCACGGCTGGCACGGGGCACAGCGTCGCGGCAGGCTCGGGGAGGCAGCCACGATGTCCCTCGCGTTTGCTGCACGTCGGTGTGCATCCTCCTACATTCTCCTCCCTCCTCCTCCTCCTCCTCCTCCTCCTCCTCCTCCTCCTCCTGGGGGAAGGGGGCCCTCGAGTGCTCTCTTCTTCGCTCGGACCGGCGAGAAGGCTTCCTGTTCCCGGAGGGAGCTCTTCTGCCCGAGGTCCTGCCGCACTGCACCAGTCCAGAGCGTGGTGTTCTATCTGTGGCAGTGGCCAGCGGGCAGAGAAACAGCGCGCGCACGGGGCGGCTCGGCCGTGCTCCACCCGCCCAATCTGCCGCAGTCTGCCGCAGGGCTCGACCTGAGCGGTGTCTTGGCGATTCCGTTGACCGTTTTCGTCTCGAGGCCGCTTGGCAGCAGAGCAGGAACGAAGACAAGCCGAGGCAAGGCGACAGCAAGACGAAAACGGAAAGCACCGTTTAGGTCGAGCCCGGATCTGCCGTCCTCCGCGCTCAGGGGCCTGCGGTCGGAAGTCCGCAAATCTGGCACTTGCCCGAAGTCGGCGGCGAGCCTGGCGGGGAAGTGAGAAGGAGAAGACCTCAGAAGGCTCGGAAGTCCCCCGGCCCTGTGAGAAGTTTTCGAAGCCTTCCCCGAAGACACGGAACACTTCTCAGAAAGCGCAATGAGTTCGGAGAAGCCCCGCCGCCTTTTTGAGAAGGCGGTCTCTTTCTAAGAACAAGAATTGCAGAACTCAAGACATTCGGCGCTCCGCGTGGACTTCTCGGGTCCCCCTGGGCCCCCCAACGGCGCGCGCTCCGCGCGCCAGGGAGGGGGCCCCAGCGCCGATCCAAGCAACCCGCGCGAAACTCCGAACGGGTTTCTGAATAAGCGTGGGGGCGTACCCCCCTGTCGGGGGTCAACCTGGCTTCGTCGTCGCGCCGCGACAGGGGTCCGAGCGCCTTCGGCGCGCTGTGGCTGCCCGCGACGGGGGTCGATGTGGGGTTGTCGGCGGGGGTGACGCCCACACCACGCTTATTCAGAAACTCGGCGTATGTCTTTGCTTCTCACTTCCCCCCCGCGCTCGCCGCCGACAAAAGTCCCTCGCGCCGCGAGAGAGTCACGACGGCAGCTTTTCTGGCTTGTCTGTTATAGTTTCGCCTTCTGCAGGCCCTCGCCGGGTCCCGCATGACCGCACAGTGGAGGCCCATGCCAAGAAACGCCCTGCTTGTGTCTCCCGGGTGCCCTGGGTTTCTTGGATGTCGATGGTTCTGCCACGGAGAGCGTGACGCTCCCACACCAGAAATCCATGGACGTCCTGGGGCCTCAGGGTTGGGTTGCTTGTGGAGGGCTTCTTATGGACTGACATCCATTGTAATTAGAAGAACGAGTCGGGATGGAAAACCGGTGCAGGGGAATGGGTCGAGACCTCCAGGGGGCCGTCGCATCTTTTTCGCGTCTTCAGCGCATCAAGAGCCCGAGCTGAAAACGGGTCAAAAACGGCCCATGTTGGCTCAAGCACCATTTGGGCTCAAGCCCCCCAGGCGCATCAGCGGGCGCGGCACGGGGCAGTTGGAGTCCAGCGCACGACACCCGAACGGCGGGCACGGCAAGGGGCAGTCGGCGCTGCCCCGCAACGCGGAGGCCACAACAGTGCGCACGCTGGCAGGCAGCGGCGATATGGGGTACGCGGACTGGCAGGGCGCGGCGGCCAGCTTCTGTTGTCCGATGGGGGTGGCGGTGGACGGCGCGGGCAACGTGTTCGTGGCCGACGCGGAGAACCACCGCATCCGGAAGATCTCGGCGGGCGGAGCCGTGAGCACGCTGGCGGGCAGCGGCGATATGGGGTACGCGGACGGGCAGGGCGCGGCGGCCAGCTTCTGGTGTCCGATGGGGGTGGCGGTGGACGGCGCGGGCAACGTGTTCGTGGCCGACGCGGGCAACCACCGCATCCGGAAGATCTCGGCGGGCGGAGCCGTGAGCACGCTGGCGGGCGGGGGCGCTGCGTGGCCCGCGGACGGGCAGGGCGCGGCGGCCAGCTTCTGTGAGCCGAAGGGGGTGGCGGTGGATGGCGCGGGCAACGTGTTCGTGGCCGCGGGCAACCACCGCATCTGGAAGATCTTGGCGGGCGGAGCCGTGAGCACGCTGGCGGGCAGCGGCGATATGGGGTACGCGGACGGGCAGGGCGCGGCGGCCAGCTTCTGGTGTCCGATGGGGGTGGCGGTGGACGGCGCGGGCAACGTGTTCGTGGCCGACAGTTACAACCACCGCATCCGGAAGATCTCGGCGGGCGGAGCCGTGAGCACGCTGGCGGGCAGCGGCGATATGGGGTACGCGGACGGGCAGGGCGCGGCGGCCAGCTTCTGGTGTCCGATGGGGGTGGCGGTGGACGGCGCGGGCAACGTGTTCGTGGCCGACAGTTACAACCACCGCATCCGGAAGATCTCGGCGGGCGGAGCCGTGAGCACGCTGGCGGGCAGCGGCGATATGGGGTACGCGGACGGGCAGGGCGCGGCGGCCAGCTTCTGGTGTCCGATGGGGGTGGCAGTGGACGGCGCGGGCAACGTGTTCGTGGCCGCGGGCAACCACCGCATTTGGACATGCGTTTCAGGCAGTTTTTTCGCACATCCAGCATTCACTGCTCACTTTCATCGTTTCATTGGTACAGAGCAGGTCGTTGATTTTTCTCAGCTGAAGCATGCGGAATTCATCTGGGAAGGTATAGTTCAAGGATTTGGAATCGACTGCGCGGGCATCTCTCAGGAACGAGGGCTTCGAGGCATTTGCAGGACAGGAGTTGTCGCGAGTGTGAGATTCGACAGCTATGCCCAAGGATCAGGTTCATCTAAAGCAGCCGCTGCGCATGAGGTACACTTGAAGCTGAAGCCCAAATACGAAGATTATGGTGGCTACCTGTATTACCCCAGCTCATTTAACAAAAAGCGGTGCAGGAAACAGAGAGCGGGGCGTCGTTGCCACGGTGAATGCGGAAGTCTCAGGAGTAAGCCAAGCGAGTATTCATGTTTGGCGTCATCTTTCAGCTGCCACTTGACTTTGATTTCAGGTTGGGGTATCATGCTGCAAACCGTTGAGCGGGATGGGATCCTGGGTGAAGGCCAGGAGGAGGAGGCTGACATGGCTGCATCGTTGCGGATCCCAATCGTGCAGTGCTGGTATGATGAGGACCGCTACGCTTTCATGTTCAAGGTGCTTGGCTAAGTGCAATTCGCAGGAGGCTGCGCTGCAGCGTTGGGCCACATCGTCGTTATTTCCTGCTAAGGGGGGGGGGGGGAAAAGGACGGCCCAGGGCTTATTCAAGAATAACCAAGTCCTTTCCGCCCTTGGCCTCGTCCAGTGTGATCGTTTTGTTATTCGTTGTTTTGCCGATCGGCCCGGGCCCCCAAATCCCCCCGATTGTCTCTACCCCCCATGGAGTAGATCTTGGCTGTTTTGTTGGCGCCTGTTTCGAGCAGGTGGAGTCTCCCCCAGAGGCAGCACTCCTGCAAACAGCCGCACTCAGCAGAGTTCCGGAGCCAGACCCCCCCCCCTTCCCCCCCCCCCTTCCGCCCAGTGTCGAGACGCCGAACAAGACAGCCAGGCCCCTCCGCTCCGCGAGCCTCATTGCAGTGGGCGGAGATGGAACCCCGTCCCCCCTTCCCCCCCCCTTCCGCCCACTGTCGAGACGCCGAACAGGACAACGCTTGACTTCTCCGAGAAGAGCCAAGCCCTTGGCCTCGGCGCCCGTGGCCTGCCTCGTCCGATCCCGTCCTCCTTCCGCGCGCGGCTCCTCGGCGCCGCCGCCCGTGCCCCTGCGCGCTCCCCCCCGTGTCTTGGGCTGACCGGGCTGCCCGCCCCCGCCCCGTCGCGGGGGGGGGGGGGGCACCCTTCGAGCAGGGGCATGCCCAGGGGGCCAGCACGTGGGCGGAAGACTCGAATCGGGGGCGGGCAGATGCCCCCCCCCCCCTTGACGCGTCGACCGGTGAATTGTCCGTTTCCGGTTCTCGGGGGGGCGCCGCGGCCGTCGTTTTCCAGGCTTGCGCCCCCCAGGTTTGGGCCCGAGGTCGTTTTCACTAGACCGCGTTTTGCTAAAGGGGGTTCTGTCCATCCCCGATTCGAGCCCTCGCACACTTGAGGGGGATACTTTCGCAGGCCGAAAGGCTGTCCTCTTGAGCCCCAGACGTCGGAGGCGACGGCATCCCGCCCCCTCTCCCCTTCTCCCCCCTCCTCGTGCCTCCTCCCTCCTCCTTCCCCCCTCTGTCCTGGGAAGACCCCCCTCCCCCATAGAATCATAGCTTTGGTCAGCAGATCCACTGTTCCGTGGATAGCATGATGCTTCACGTGCAGTGCCCCGCGGATCCCATTTCCCTTGGTTCCAGGATGTTAATTATTCTTTTTGTTTTCCGAGGTTGGGGGGTGAGTCCGACGTGAAACTGAGACCACCCCTACCGGGAAATCGATTTCGGTTTCGGGTTCGTGTCGTGCGTGCCGTGCGCGCGTGCGGGCGAGGCGAAGCTGCGTGGGCTGGCGAGAGGAAATCCTCCCGTGGATGGGCCGCGGCCGGACCAAATGTTTCTCCTCCAGCGGCCGGTGGCCCGCGGTTTCCCGCCGGTGTCCCGCTGGTGTCCCGAAATCCTCCTGTGGCTGGGCCGCGGCCGGACCAAATGTTTCTCTTTCAGCGGCAGGTGGCCCGCGGTGTCCCGCGGTGTCCTGTGGTGTCCCGTGGTGTCCCGTGGTGTCCCGTGGTGTCCCGTGGTGCCGATCGATAGTGAGATCGGTAGTGAGATCGATATCGGGATCGATAGTGAGATTGATATTGAGATCGGTACTGAGGTCGAGTCCCAAAAAGTGAGACCGACAGTGAGATCGACAGGT
>CAUYUJ010016363.1:232140-257140 GCA_963575745.1 Prorocentrum cordatum
TTGGATCCATCGGTGTTCTTATATTTTAGTCCAAGAGGAAAAACCTTCGGCCTGGGGATGTATTCATCACCCTCCCGCCCCCGGAATTCAATGATGATTTTAGCATGGGTAGTGGTTGTGGGGTTCGAATATTTCTGTCCACCCACGCCCTCATGCTGAGCCAAGGACCACCTTTGGCTCAGGACGGCTCTGGTCTCCGGGCCGCTCCGGGGTCGGGGGCTCGGTCGGCGCCGAGTTGAGCCGCTGCTGCGTCCCGCTCGCTCTGAGCCGATGATCCGGCGTGGAAGGCGCACTTGAGAGGCTGTAGGTGTCAGTGCTTGCACCCCAGGCCAAAGGTCGTTCGTTGACGGCACTCGCCCACTGGGCAGTCGTCGGCGGAGTCGCGCGTGGTCTGATCTAGTCGTGGCCGAGGCTCGCCGTGGCCAGTACGGTAGGTTCATGCGGCGATGGCGCGCCAGCTAAGCTGGCGTTTTTTCCGCAGGAGAAGACTGAGGTGGGGGAGGAGAAGGAGGCGGGGGCGGAGGACGAGGACGACGACAGTGACGAGACGCGGCCCCCGCCGCCAGCGGGACCCTGCCCGCGGCTCCTGCAGCAGAGCGACCTGGCCCAGAAGCCCGAGACGGCACTGGCGGCGGACGTCAAGGGCGCATTGTGCTCCGTGCAGATGGCGAGGGGGGGGTCAGTGGCAATATCGATCCGATCAATCCAATTCGATGCCGACCCCGACCTGTCCAATCTGGTCCGAGGCCGATCTCTCGGGGGCGGCCAACAGGAGGGTGCTGATTGTGGGGGGGGACATCATGGCGGGGGCCATGATATCTCCCCAGATTTCATGGTGCCTCTGCTCATTTCATCACGTCCCCAGCCCCCCCCCCTGGGATAATCAACTCTCAGCCGGGAGCCCTTGAGAGAGGATGCTTTCCCTGCTGGGGCCCCTCGCTATCAGAAAGAGCGAGTTCCGTGGTCGCCTGGAGGGGAGGGAGGGGGGAGGGAGCTCTGAAACCAAGCCTTCCCCCCCCTCTGGGAGCGAGGGGGGGATCTATTTGAGTGTCTGGAGCATGGGGTTACCGCTGCCTCTCCCTCGGTTCCGCCGCTGTGGGCCCTCCGGGAGGCCCGCATCGCCACGGCCAGCGTCGCCTCGAGGGAATCTTCTCGATCGTCTGTCTTTGAGACCTCAGATGCATTAGCAGTCGAGCCTCACATGCTACCGCGCGTTGGCGCGATACAGTGGGGGCCCATGCCAAGAAACACCCTGCTTGCCTCCAGAGTGCCCTTGGTTTCTTGGGTTTCGATTGTTTTGCTATGGAAGGCACGACGTTCCCACGCAAAGAATCAATGGACGCCCTGGGGTCTCAGGGTTGGGTTTCTTGTGGAAGGTTTCTTGCGGACTGGCACCTCCACTGTATTCTCCTCACGTCGCACGACGCCGTGCGGGTTAGGGCCTCAAATGGCCGTGCTGCGTCCAGGGCGCGGGTTCCGATGAAGGCGCGAGATCGCGCTATCGCCAGGCGCAAGCGTGCCGTCCGAGAGTTGCTGCAGCGGAGAACCTCCGCCCCGTTTGCGGAGCCTGCTATTATTTATCATCATCATCATCATCATCATCATCATCACCATCACCATCACCATCACCATCACCATCACCATCACCACCACCATCACCATCACCATCACCATCACCACCACCATCATCGTCAGCGTCATCATCCTCATCATCAGTCGCATAAACCTCGTCGTCATCCTTACCATCATCATAATCATCATGACAATCATCATAATCAGCATCAACACCATCGCCATCACCATCGCCATCGTCAGCATCAGTCGCATCAACAGATCCGTCATCTTCATCAACACCATCATAACCATCATCAACATCATCAGCAGCAGCATCCCCTTCTTGTCCTCCTCCTCCTCGTCCGCCTCCTCCACTTCGTCATCCCCGTAGCCCGACGTCGTGTTGATTCGCCACGTGGGGCCCCGTACTTCTGGACTTCTCCTTCCTTGGGACGAGCTTTTCGTCCCGAGCCTTTGTTTGATGACCCCGGGGCCACGTAACGACACCCTTGAGGCCGCCAATTTCCCAGACACTTCGGCGTGATTTTTGTCAAACGACGTGAGGGGGGTTTGGGTCCCCTTCTCCCTCTCCCGCTCTTCCCCCCCCCCTGCACGACGCGAGGAGGCATGGGTACCTCCCCTTTCCCCCCCCCCTGCTGTCCTCTCCTCCTCACTCTCCCGCCGCGCGATGCGACGTGGTACTCCAGATCTCGTAATAAAAGGGAGGGGATCTGGACCCTCCAAGACAAGCCATTTCAGACCTCCCCCGTGGGAGAACCCTCCCAAACATCGTCCCCAGACCCCCCCAGGCCCTCCAAGGTAGCCCGGAAGAGACCCCCCCCGAAATGAGACCCCCCTCCCTTTATTTTACGAAATCTGGAGCATGCTTTCCCTCCCGCTGCCCTCCCCCCTCCCCCCCCCTCCCCCTCCCGAGGCTTCCCCACGGCCCCCGCCCCGCCGGGCTGTCGGGAGGCCCCCGACGCTGGCCCGGGCGGCAACTCCGACATCCGCACCAAGGTCCCCTCCGCTCGCTGGGGCGGGCGGCAGAGAGGAGGAGGAGGAGGAGAACGAGGGGGAGGAGCAGGGGGAGGAGGGGGAGGAGGAGGAGGAGGAGGAGGAGGAGGAGGAGGAGGAGGAGGAGGAGGAGAGGAGGAGGAGAGGAGAGGTAGGGGAGGAGGAGGAGGGGGGGGAGGAGGTGAGGGGGTAGGAGGTGCGGAAACGACGGGGAGTGGAGGAGGAGGTGGAGGAGAACGAGGGGGAGGAGGAGGAGGGGGGGGAGGAGGAGGAGGTGGTGGATATTAGAGGAGGAGGAGGAGGAGGAGGAGGAGGAGGAGGAGGAGGAGGAGGAGAGGAGGAGGAGGAGGAGGAGGAGGAGGAGGAGGAGGAGGAGGAGGAGGAGGAGGAGGAGGGGGAGGGGGAGGCGGAGACGAGAGGAGAAGGAGGAGGGGGAGCGGAGACGAGAGGAGGGGGAGCGGAGAAAAAAGAGGAGGAGGAGGAGGCGGAGGCGGAGGATGGGGAGAAAAAGAGGAGCTTGTTTCATCAGCGATGCTCCTGCCAACTCACGCCGACAGAGAAAAAGGCTCGGCCTGGACCTGGGGAAACTTGGGGTGCCTTCCCTTGAGGAGGCCGGACCAGGTCGAGATCGCGAAATTGCTGGCAGGCCTGTTCATACACTTCTTACGAAGGGAGGAGGAGGAGGAGGCGGAGGCGGAGGATGGGGAGAAAAAGGAGAACCAGTGAAAACCCAAGGCTCATGGCCGGTGCTGGAAAAAAAACCTCCCTCTGGAAAAAAAAAACAACCTCCCTCCAGGCTCCCTCGTCATAGGCCCCTGCAAAGGCTCATTGCCACTCTTTGCAGTACTCCGTTTGGAGACAACCGTTTGAAGATCCTGGAGCATGCCAGGACACCATTTTTGGGATTCCAACGTCACGAATCAACCTGAGTGTTGCGCGTTGGCGAGCGAATCTCGCCAGAACACCCTTCCTACGACTTCAACACCGTGAGTCAACGTAACCGCTGCGCCCTGACAATCCCGAATCGTTCCAAAACAGATTTCTGGTACGCTAACCATGGGAACCCGTGAAACTCTTTACACCTGTTTAACACGAGTGCGCGCGGCGCTAAGGCGAGAGCCACATGTTGCAAACGGCCCGCGCTCAAGCCGCAAAACGCTTGAAACTTGTAAGACGATATGTGCGCTGCACTAGTGCGAGCCACATTTTGAAAACGGCCCTCTCTGAATCCGAGAAGCTCTCACATCGTTTGAAACGAATGTTTGCGGCGATCAAGCGATAGCCGCATTTTGAAAACGACCCGCCCTCAATCCGTGAAACTTCTGCAAGTTTGAAAGACGAGCGTGTGCGGCGCTACGGCGAAAGCCACATTTTGAAAACGGCCCGCCATCAACCCGTGATGTGCGCGGCGTTAAGGCGACAGCTACATGTTGGAAGCCGCCCGCCCTCCATATGTGAAGTTGTCGTCAACTCTCAATGTGCATGACCATAAATGGTCACGAAGTCTCAAGCGAAACGCCCGGCCTGTCCTTCCGATTGTTTTCGGGATGCGACAGGGATAAGTTTTTTTTTATAAGGAAAGGAGTGTAGGAGGACGAGGCAGAGGAGGAAGATGAAGAGGAGGATGAGCGGGAATGGAGGAAGATGAGGAGGCGGAAGAGGAGGAGTAGAAGGAGGAGGAGGAGGAGGGACATCGGGAATGAGGGGATGGAGAAAGGAGTAGAGAAGAAGGAAGAGGTCGATGATAGCGAGGAGGGTAAAAGACCTCGCATCCAGCGCTTGCCCTCAGTCAGAAGGAGGAGGAGTGCGGGCCTTTCCCAGCTGAGATCCGTACCGCACGGTCCATGACGTGGGAAACTCGCTGCAGTTGCTCCTCTTCACCCTCCCATCCACCTCTCCCCCCCTATCCCCCTCCTTTTTTGCTACGGGTTCGCTTCGCCTGGTGATCGCTTCGCCGCTGGGGCTTGCTTCGCCGAGTGTTCGCGTCGCTGGGGTTCGCGTCGCCGGGGGTTCGGTTCGCTCGGGGTTCGCTTCGCCGGTGTTCGCTTCGCTCGGGTTCGCCTCGCTGGAGTGCAACTGGCGAGGCTCGGGCAGATGGGCGGGCCGGCGGGCGGATCCTGACGGGCGCGCGGGGCACTACAGCGAGTGGAGCCCAAGGCACGCGAGCTGATGGGCACGGACGCGCGGGCGCGTGGACTCTCACGGGCGGACGGGCAGACACTCACGGCAGGGCAGGCCGTCACCGGCGGACCATCACGCAAGCAGGCGGCCGGACCTTGACGGACGCGTTGGCGCGCGGACCTCAATGGGCGGGCGGGTGGGCGGACACCAAAGGGCGGGCGGGCGGGCGGTCTTGACCGGGTGGATGGGGGACCAAGCAGGTGGACGGGCAGGCCGATCCTAGCCGTCGGTGGGTCGGGCAGTGCCGATGCTACCAAGCGAAACTAATCACCGTGCGTTTCGCGAAGTGAACCGGCAAGGCGCACCGTGCGAGGCCAACCAGGCGAAGCGAACATACGCCCTTCTTTTTCCTCTTTGCTTCCGCTCGTCCGCCTCCTGCTCCTGCTACGTGCCTAAGCATCCTGTTCCTCCCCCGGATGATCCTCAGTTTCATCCTCCAGCTGCTCCTTCTCCATCTCTTCGTCCTCATGTTGGTATGTGTGCTCCTCCTCGTACTCCTTCTCGTCCTTTTCCTCTTTCTCCTCCTCTCCCTCTTCTTCCTCCTCCTCGTCTCCGTTTCCACCCGTCCACAGATACACACTATACACACTATGAGTCGTACTCTCATTTCTCTCTTTCCTGAAGACTTTCTGAGAGTGGCCCGCCCCCCCCACTCGTATTGTGCATACACCGGATTGGTTTGGGTTGTTATTTCTGATGTGGTTTTCCATCCGAGCGTGGTCTGTCCTTCAACTACGGCGCTCTCTCTGCAGCCGGAGCCTTTTTTCTGATCGGCGTTGTGTTTCCCCATCGTTCAACATGGCGCTGTCGCCCCAGCATTGACCACGTGTCAAAATCCGAGTCCTTCCTCATCGATTTCTCCCCGCTCCTTTTCCCTCCTCCGCTTTTTTCTGGACCACTTCCTCCTCCCACTCCTGCTTCTGTTGCTGCTCCTCCTCGTCCTCCTCCTCCACCCTATCCTCCTCCTCCTTCCTCATCCTCCTCTTCCTCCTGCTCATCGTCCAGCTCATCCGCCACCTCCCGCTTCAATATGCACAGGTCCCCTTTCTGATTGCGCATAACACGTCCGCTGTGTCACCCGTCGGCGAATCGAGACAAAACGGCGCCATGGGACGGCGCTATGGGAAGGGATGGTTAGGAGGGGTATGGTGTCAGATGTGGTTCGAGTCGCTAGAGCGCACCTAGTTTGCCTCCTCCCCCTCGTCCTCCTTTTCTTCCTCCCCCTTTCGCTCGTCATTTCCTCCCCCCTCATCCTCCCCCTTCTCCTCATTCTCCTCTCCTTGTCGTCCTCCCCCCTCTCATTATCCTTCCCATCCTCATTCTCATCTTCTTCATCCTCTCCACCCCGTTCTCCCCCTTCTCATCTTTCTAATCCCCCTCTCCCTCCTCTGCATCCCCTCTCTTCCTCCTCCTCCTCCGCCTTCTCATCCTCCTCCTCCTCTTCCTCCTTCACCTCCTCCTCTCCCTCTCTCCCCTCCTCCTCCTCCTCCTCCTCCTCCTCCTCCTCCTCCTCCTCCTCCTCCTCCTCCTCCTCCTCCTCCTCCCCGTCCTCCTCTTCCTCCTCCTCCTCCTCCTCCTCCTCCTCTTCCATATCCTCACCCCTTCTCCAGTTTCACCTCCCCTCCCGCTTCGTCCACCTCCTCCGCGCCCTCCCCGCCCCATGACGGGGACGGCAGGGGACGACAACGAAGGGGACGGCGAAGCGAATGACTACGACGACGACGACGACGACGACGACAACGACGACGACGACGACGACGACGACGACGACGACGACAGCAAGCACCACGACGGGCGCCTAGTGTCCCGTCCAGCCCGCCGCTCCGGCTCGAGGTCGAGGTGCTCGTCGTCGTGGTGGTGGTCGTCGTCGACGTCGGCGACTTCGTCGTGGTGCTCGTCGTCGTCGTGGTGCTTGTCGTCGTCGACGTCGTCGAGGTTCTCGTTGTCTTCGTCGTCGTCGTCGTCGTGGTGCTCGTCGTCGTCCTCGTCGTCGTCGTCGTGGTGCTCGTTGTCGTCATCGTCGTCGTGATGATCGTTGTCGTCGTCGTCGTCGTCGTCGTCGTGGGGCTTGTTGTCGTTGTCTTCGTCGTCGTCGTCGTGGTGCTCGTCTTTGTCGTCGCCGTCGTCATCTTCGTGGTCCTTGTCGTCGTCGTCGTGGTGCTTGTTGTCGTCGTCGTTGTTATCGTCCTCGTCGTCATCGTGGTGCTCGTCATCGTCGTCCTCGTCGTCGTCGTCATGGTGCTCGTCGTCGTCGTCGTGGTGCTCGTAGTCGTCGACGTTGTCGTCGTCGTCGTCGTCGTCGTCGTCGTCGTCGTCATCGTCATCGTGGTGCTCGTCGTCGTCGTCGTCTTCCTCGTCGTCGTCGCCGTCGTCGTCCGCCCCCGCCCCCGCCCGAGGTCTTCCGCGTGGGGGCCCCGCTCCTGCGCAGCACCATCCCGCTCAGCATCAGCATGGGTCGCAGCGGCGGCACCTCGGCGGCCACGAGGGCCGCCACGGCGGCGCGCTCGGGGGCCTCGGGCGTTGTGTGATTCGGCTACGGTCGGCTCGGGGAGTCTACCCTAATGAAATGCTCTTCGTGTTTGTTGGATGCTCTTGTGCATCCTGGGGGAGGGCACCATCGAATGATCTGATGGCTTGGGGTGTTCTTGTCGGCGGAGGGCATCATGTTCTTGAAGGATGTCCCTCCGTCCTGGGGCCGACCGTACCGGCCTTTTCCAACTGCTTCGGCCTCCTGGGAGGCCCTCGGCGCCACCGCTGGATTCGCTTCACAAGTCTGGTCGGAACGCACCCCCGGAGAGATCCGTGGAGCAGCCGTATCCGTATTTTTGTTCGGTTCCCCAGCTTTCGCCGGAGCGACCTTTCGGTGCGGGCCCCACAGGGGTCCTAGCAGCACTGGCTGGCGCGCTTTGGACTGCTTGGGTTTGGCCTCCTCCTCCTCCTCCTCCTCGTCCTCCTCTTCCTCCTCCTCCTCCTCCCCCTCCTCCTCCTCCTCCTCCACCTCCTCCTCCGGCGGCACCCTGCAGCCACGCACCAAAGGTCGCTCTTGCCCGGGGTCACCTCGTGCGCGCAGCCGGGTGCTGGGGTTTAAGTCGGGCGGGTCCCTCTACAGGGGGAAAAGTTCAAAAATAGTAACAAAACAGTCTGGAGACGATGTTTGACTGTTTGGGGCCATTTTGAGGGCATTTATTTATTCTTCTTTATTTGATTCCAACATCCGCCTGCAGGGGACCATGCCCGACCTAAGACTGGGGGTTCGAGAAATGGGGGCCCTCAAGGGGCCCTCTGGAGCCCAACGCGGGAACGAAACTTGCACGTCTCATTCGCCCCCCACAGGTGATCGTTTTTTATTCCTCGTTTTGCCGATCGGCGCGGGCCCTCGCACCCCCCCCCTCTGCCCCCCCTCCCTGGAGTAGATCTTGGCTTTTTGTTGTGCCTATTTCGACCGCGTGGAGTCTCCCGGCCCCAAACAGTCGCACCAAGCAGAGGTCCGGAGCCAGACCTCTCCCCTCCCCACCCCCCTTCCGCCCGATGTCGAAACGCCGAACATCGGGACCTCGCAAAGGGGGGGGGGGGCCACAGGGGGGGGGTGAGTTCGGTCCGTCGGCGCACCGGGGAGCGCAGAAAAGCTATGCAAAGAGAGGTCTCCGGCCGCCGCCGGAACCCGAGAGGCGTCGACAATCGAGGAGCGCGTGGGGCATCGTTTTTCGGAATTTCGATGCGCCAGCGGATCGAACTCCCCTCAGGGCCCCCCCTTTGGTGAGCCCCGAGTTGTGCGATTTCGCGCGCGACCAGGCTTAAGTCGGGCTTGACTTTCTGCAGGAGGAACATTCAAAGATCATATAAGATTGGTCGGGGGACGATGTTTCTACTACTCTTGGCAATTGCTATCATTTTTGGCATACTTGTGTTATCTTTCGTCGAAAATCTGCGCGTGGGAGGACAGCACGCCCGACCTAAGACCAAAATCGCTCACCAGGGCGCCCCCCCTGTCAGCAGCGCCCAAGGGGCCGTGGCATGGCCGCGCCGCCTCTGTGTTGCCAGCGCACCGGCCGAGGCGCTGCCACGGACCTCCGGCGGGCTGCTTCTTTTTCTTCGTTCCGGGCGCTCCTCCTCGCCTTCGGCCTCCGCGAGCTTGCGGGGAGCGGCCGATTGCCGGGGGCGGCCGAGAGGGGGGTGATGACCAGGGTGAAGTCAGGGCACGTCCCTCTGCAGAAGGAATATTCAAACATAGTCCAAAAATAGTCTGGGGACGACTTTTTTACTATTCTGGAGCATTTGGGGGGTATTTGTCTATTTTTCGCCCGAAATCCCTTTGTAAGGGGAACACGCCCGACCTAGGACTTGGGGGGGGGAGGGATATCATGGCGGGGGCCATGATATCTCCCCGGACTTCACGGCGCCTCCTCTGGTTTCACTGCATCCCTGCCCCCCCCCTGGGCCGCGCACATGCCGCCGGCCATGATTTGCGCCCCTCTCCTCTTGGCCGCTCCCGAGCTTGGGGGCCATCCAAAATACGGTGGTGGCCTTGGTCAAGGAATGTGCCCAGGAGGCTTCAGACCCTGGAGGATTCCTTGCCTGACGAGGGCGGCGGTGATGTCCGTAGCCGACCCACGGTTGGAGTTCCAGGGGCTTCCAGGCCCTGGCGTCCTCATCCACTGGTTCCTTCCCCAATGCCCTCACCGTATATAATTGTGGAGGACGATAAATGGAGAGGAAGCATGTTGTCAAATAATTTCTATATGACTAAAACATGTGTTAAACATGTTTTAAACATGTACGAACACATATTCAGCAGAACATGCTTATAACATTTTTCCCGATTTGTTGAACACATGTTATGTTCAATGATCGGACTGTTATGGTGTCCATTGTCGTGGCATCCACAAGTATAGAGCCGGAGACGAACCGCTGCCCCCGAGGAAGGGGTCAGGACCTCTGGGGCGCTCGGTGGCTGCGGCACGGCGGCGGCGTCGTCGGCGTCGTCGGCGTCGCCGTCGCCGTCCTCGTCGTCGTCGGCCTCGTCGGCGTCGCCGTCGTCGTCGTCGTCATCGTCGTCGGCGTCGGCGTCGGCGTCGGCGTCGGCGCCGGCGTCGGCGTCGGCGGCGTGGGCGTGGGCGTCGGCGTCGTCGTCGACGTCGTCGTCGTCGTCGTCGTCGTCGTCGGCGTCTCCTTCCCCTCCTCCCTCATCCCATCCTTGCACCTGTCCTCCGCATGTCGATTTCGGCACGCCCCTCACGGGGATCGTGGCCCCATAGGGAACTACGCCGAAGGCCCCAGTGGCAGGGTCTGCACGGCGGACTCGGGCCAGTTCGGCACACCCCTCACGGGAATCGTGGCCCCGTACGGAGCTCCACCGAAGGCCCTGGCGGCAGGTTCCACAGGCGTCCCTTTGCCCATGTCGGTACACCATCCACGAGGATCGTGCCCCAGACGCACAGGTTATACTGCGTGCGCTATTCCGAGTTTGTATGCCCCCCTGCTTCGTCTCATCTCCCTCGCGGCACTCGCAGCTGCACGTGGTTTGGGTCCTTCGTCAAGCAAATTTTATTATTTCGGGATCCTCGATCTCGAAATCCTTACGGAACCTTCAGTTTCTGAACGGTTCCGACATGCGCGCGCGAGGATGCGCGCGTGTGTACTTACATGGTTTGCTGTTGCAAGAGGTTTTTGAATATTGGTGATTGTTCCCAGCCCTCCTGCGATGGGATCGAGCACGGCAGTCGCAGTTTCTTCCTTCCCGCCTCCCTTCTCCTCTCCCCTCCTCTGTGTCCCGAGCACCTCAAGATGTTTTGGGGGGCACCCGGATCCTCCTCCCTCCTTCCTCCTCGGCTCCTCCGTCCCTCCCCTCCTCTGGCCTCCCTCCGTCCTCCCTGCCCTCCCCCCCTCCCGAGCTTCTGGCCGACACCGCCGCGCTGCTGCCCCTCTGCTCCCTCCTCCTCGGCTCCTCCGTGCCTCCCCTCCTCGGCCTCCCTCCGCCCACCCTGCCCTCCCTCCCCCCTCCCCCCCCCCCAGAGCTTCTGTGGGACACCGCCGCGCCATCGCTTGGACGCGTGCATGCTCTTCTCTCGGCGAGCACCTTCTCAAGGAGCACCCTCGACCATCGGGCCCGAAAGACGCGCGCGAGACCCAAACATGCACGGGGAATGGGCGTTCGAGCGACGGCGGGTGCCGCCCGGCTCCCGCCCCTCTCCCGGCCGGCCGCGGCGGCGGGCGCCTGGGGCCCCGGGCAGCCGAGGCCTCCGAGCCGGCGGCGCCGAGCGGCCAGGCGCGGGGCGCGCGGGGCGCGGGCGGCGGGGAGGGTTTGGCCGAGCGGCAGGGGGTGAGGAGGAGGAGGAGGAGGAGGAGGAGGAGGAGGAGGAGGAGGATCGGGCCGAACGAAAGGGGAGGAAGAGGAGGAGGAGGAGGAGGAGGAGGAGGGGAGGAGGAGGAGGAGGGTCTGGCAGGACAGGGAGAGCGAGGAGGTGGAGGAGGGAGGAGGAGGAGGAGGAGGAGGAGGAGGATCGTGCCGAACGAAAGGGGGGGATAGGGAAAGGGGGGGGGTACGAAATCTGCTGCAGCTGGTTTCGGCCCACCGAGGGGCCCGTTCCTCGATACATGGGCGCCTCCTGGCGCCGGGAGGCGCCGGGGAAATCAGCTACGTGAGCCGATTCTCACCCCCCCCCTTTGCTATCCCCCCCTTCGCCCGGCCCGAGGTGGGGGAGGCTCGCCATGGCTTGGCGTTAAGTCGGGCCTGTCCTTCTACAGGAGGAATATTCAAACATAGTCGAGAAATACTCGGGGGACGTTTTTGTTGACTATGTTTGATTTTTCGGTGGTCTTTTTCGCGGAATGTTATTGTTCCTTTCAAAATCATTCTGTAGGGGACATGTCCGACCTAAGCTTGGCACCGCTCGGACGTGTGCACAGTTCTGCTCGGCGAGGGCCTCCGAGGACTCCTGCTGGAGGATTTCGAGGGAAACCCGCAAACGAAAAAACAAGACAGTACAACAAAACAAACACGCGAAACCGAACACAGGGCTGGACCAAAACGGTGTTTTTGGTGATTTTGTGGGCCGTTTTCGTTTCAACTTCATTTACGGTAAAGGCGGATTCGAGACAAAAGCGAGGGAAAACGAACATGATCCAGCGAAGATCCAGGACATCGGGGTGGACTTCCGAAAGTTTCTGCTGATGCGCTTGTTTGCCCTTCTATTGCCACGGCGCCGGGCGCCCAGGTGTGATCAGTCGGGGTAAGACAGGTACACATATTTTCAGACCAGGGCACGCTCTCAGAGCTTTCAAGAACGCATCAATTATTATAAAATATGAGTACATATAAATTCCTTGTCTGTACGACATGTAAATTTTTGTGATATGCACAACATTAATCTCGCATAATAATGTGTACCGCATTTGCACACAAAAATCACAAGAACATTATATACTCTGTTTCGAGCATGCATACCATACCTGTTGTTTGTTTCAAGAGTTTTTGGATCACATTGTCGCCCATTCTGGGTGACCAGCGTTTCGATCGGAGAAGGCCGCGGCGCCCGGTACATGCTCCAGACCCGCCGGATCTCAGAGATCCCCGGTTTGTCCGGCTCCGTTCTTGTCCCTGTCTTGGCTTCGTCTTCGAAAGGAGGGTGCCTGGTGGCCTTGTGACAGGTCATCGGACCGAGGCCTTCCACCAGAAGGGGCGCGCGTGGTGGGCGGAGGAGGGAGGAGGACGAAGACAAGGCGGAGGGGCGTCCGCCGAGCTGGAGCTTCAAACGGGTGGCGCTGCCTCTTCTACGTATCTGGTATTAGCTGGCAGTCGCTTGCAGGATCTGTGAGTGTCGCGGGGGCGCGGCGGGGCGCGGCGGAGGGGGGGGAGAATTTCAACGGGCCTTGAGTTGGCACGGCCGTGCTGCGTGCCAAAAGTGGGCCAAGCTCCAGCGGAGAGTGGGGGCGACCCCCGCTCCGTCACTCAGGCACGGGCTGGTCGCAGCAGCAGTGGAGCAGGTGCCCCAGCAGAGCACCCTGCCTGACAGGAGCAGCGGTGAAGAGGCGGGTCGACGAGCAGGGGGACGGCGAGTGAACGCGCGCATTCCCACGTACACCCAGGGATGCCTACGCGTGCCAGCGGTGAGGGCACGGCCATGAGCGCTCTGGCTTAGGGGATCGTGGCCCCGTGACACGGGTGGGAGCGCGGCCACGTGCACCGCAACGCAGTTTTCACCATGCATCGTGGACGGCCAGGCTAAAAACGCAGCCAGCATTTACGCGAGAGCACGACTTCTGAGTAATGTGGGAGGAAGTCGAAGGGCAAAAAGGTTGCCGACACCGGCGTCCTCGGGCTTCTCGTCCCATTTTGTGGGACTCTTCTTTCGTGCTTGCTTACATTCCGGCTTCAGAACCCTTCTTGGGGAAGCTCTCTATTAAGGAGCAGTGTCGATTGGATCGTATCTTCGATGTCACGTCGTTGCTCATCTCAGGGGGAGGAGCTGCAAAACAGTCATAAGGGAGTCGTTCAGAGATCGATCTTACCCCTCCTCCTCCTTCTCCTCCATCTCCTCCTCCGCCTCCTCCTCCTCCTCCTTCTCCTCCTCTCCCTCTTCCTCCTCCCTCCTCCTCCCCTTGAGGTGAGTGGGAGGGCTGCAATGCAGTCACAGGAGTCGTTTGGAGATCAATCCTCCCCCCCCCTTCCTTTCTCCCTCTCTCTCCTTCTCCCCTGGGGGTCATCAGGCTGCCCGAGTGCACTGGGGGGAGAGGAGGAAGAATGAAGGGTAGGGAGGAAAGAAGAAGGAAGGAGAGAGGGGGGAAGGAGAGAGGACGGAGGGAGGTGGGAGGAACGCAGAGACAGGAGGGAGAAGAGGCGGGAGGGATAAGGAGGGGAGGACGGAGAAGAGCCGTGGACTCAATTTGGGAACTCTTGGCCACAGGGCCACGTATCTTGCCATCGCTAGCAGGCTGGTGCAAACTCGCTGTGCGCCGTCGGGAAGGAATAATGAGAGGTAAGAGCTAAGAGAGAGGGAGCGAGAGAGAGAGAGAGGGAGAGACAAAGAGGGAGGAGGGACGCGAGTCGAGGCAGAAGGGAACCAGGATGATGATGATGAGGAGGAGGAGGAGGAGGAGGAGGAGGAGGAGGAGGGAAGGGGGCCAGTCCCCTCTCTGCGTCGGCCGTGCAAAAGCATACAGCGCGAGTTTGTTGCTGCCCCTGGGAGGGCCCTACAGGGCCTCAGGACCTTGGAACAACTGTCCAGGATGTCGGGACCTCCAGGGGTCCACGTTGGAGGAGGGAGGGGGGAGGGGATGAAGGAGGAGGAGGAGGAGGAGGAGGAGGAAGGAGGAGGAGGAGAGGCTGGAGAAAGAGAGAGGGAAAGAGAGAGAGAGAGAGAGAGAGAGAGAGCGAGAGAGATGGAGGAAGGAGGAAGAGGGATGAGATAGGGGGGAAGGGAGGGGGGAGAAAGAGAGAGAGAGAGAGAGAGAGATGGACGAGGGAGGTGGGTGGCGTCTCCTCCTCTCATGCTCCCCCCCGCTCCTCCTCCCTCCTTCCCCCCCCGGGCCGCAGGGCGCGCCGGGCCACCGCGACGAGGACGAGGACTTCCTGGGGCGGGGCAGCGGGGCCGTGAGGAGGGAGGCCGGGGAGGGGGAGCCCTGGCCTCCCCGATGTCAGCGGAGGCCAAGCGCACTCCAGCCACGCGCAGAGGGGGGGGGGCAGTCAGCACTCGTTTCGATGCCTCCTATTCGATGTCGATGGGGTCCGATTCCGATTCGTTTCGGCTTCGGATTTCGAAACGGGATCCGATGTCTCACTGGAGGCCTATAGCCTGCCGATCCATGCCGATTCGACTTTTCCCGACTCGGCTGCCGATTTCCGCCGATCCGATTCAATTTCGATCGCCGATCCGACTTATCGATTCGATACTGGGCCCCCCTGGGTAGGGGCAGGGGAAAGGCTTCTTGGAAGCACCCCTGCTTCTCAGATGGCGCGGGCACTGTCTATAGATGTACGGCCGGCGCCTTCTGGAAGGCGGGCTCCTTCTAAGAGGCCTCCCCCCCTGCCCCTCTGCCCGCCCGCGCGCGCCGACAGCAGGTGTCAGGGGAAACCAGACGTGCCCCAGCGGACAGACGCACCACGGAGAGGGGGCCTCCGCTCCTCCTCCTCCCCCTCCTCCCATCTCCTCCCTCCTCCTCCTCCTCCTCCCCTCCTCCTCCCTCTTCCTCCCTCTCCCTCCTCCCTCCTCCCTCCTCCTCCTCCTCCTCCTCCTCCTCCTCCTCCTCCCTCCTCCTCCTCCTCTCCTCCTCCTCCTCCTCCTTCCTCCTCCTCCTCCTCCTCCTCCTCCTCCTCCTCCTCCTCCTCCTCCTCCTCCTCCCCCCCCCTCCTCCTCCTCCTCCTCCTCCTCCTTCTCCTCCGGGCCCACCCCCGGGAGGCCCAGCGGCTGGGTGCTGGCGTTGGGGTATTTTTTATTTTCCGTCGAAAATCCTACTGTAGGGGGGCACGCCCGACATAAGAGTAGATTCCGCAGCGAAGAGCTCATCCCGACCCCTGTCCGGGGGAAACATCTTGCAGGTTGCGCACCGTTTGTCTGGAGTCGCGCGTGGCTCAAGCGCCGGCGCACCTCGTTTGGGCAGGCTGCAGCTCGCCGAACGAATGCCTTGTTTGCTTGGGGGTGCGCTTGGGCCTTTTGAAGATGGGGTCGGAGTAGATGGTGTCGAAGGATCGCGCCGCATCGCCGATGCATCGCCAGTGCACTGGCGATGTGGGTCGATGTGGAGCCCGATGTTCTCCACGCCGACGTCGCCGATGCATCGCCGACGCCGCCGATGCATCTCCGATGCATCGGCGATGCGGTGCAATCCTCCGACCCCATCTACTCGGACCCCATGTAGGAGGCCTCCAGGAAGTAGGAGCGATGCCGATCGAGATCGTGATCCTGGTTTTCATGTTCATTTTCCCTGTGGGATGTATGTGTGTTGTGTCTTGTGAGTCGCGAGTAGCAGGTGTGCCGCTCCCGCATCGCAGTCCGACAGCGAGCGCGCCGCCGTTCTGTGGCCCGGCACCCCGTTTGGAAGGGGCCGGAGCCAGGGTGGCCAGAGATGGAAGGATTACTCTTCGTAGGGCATCGAACACTGTTTTTTGATTCGCGGGTCGAGAGCGCATTTCTTCCAGTCGAAGCTAAGCGGGCCCCGCGAAGCTTGAATTAACAAAGAGGGGGGGACAGAAGGAGAGGCCTCACGTCAAGGCCAAGAGAGGGCAAAGCCCTGGGATAGGGGATCGAGCACTGACACAAACAGAAAAACTCGGAGGTCCGCGCGGATTTCTCGGATCGGCGCTGGACCTCCCTCCCTGGCGCGCGGAGCGCGCCAGGGGCGGCGCCTCCGGCGCCGCCAGGGGACCCCAGCGCCGATCCGAGGAATCCGCGCGGACCTCCGAGTTCTTATGTTTATGTCATCGCTTGTTCCCCTATAATCGCTTCTCCATGTGAGCAGGCCGTTGATGGGCGCATGTGCCGCCAAGCCAGATTGCAAAGGGACGGTCGCATGTTGCCATGGGCTGGCCCCGGCCAGCGGGCCCAAGAACACGGAAGCTCACATGCAGAAGGGGCATCCCAGAACCATTAACTCGCTTGGGCTACAGCGTGTTAGGGAGGGGATTCCAGCGAGTCCGAAGGCACAGGCAACGGTGGGGGACCTCGTCTGTCCCCAAACGGGTGTCTTCTCTTGTTGTGCCCGACGCGGGTTCGATGCGGATTCAACGTGGACTTGGCGCGGATTCGGCGCGGATTCGGCATGGTTTCGACGTGGATTCGACGAGCGAGACATGGGATTCGAAAGGGATTCGACGCGGATAGGGACGCGACGGAAAAGACGAGGTCTCCCGAAGATGCTGCACAATTGTTCTGTCTCCATAACCACACAGTTTGTAAGTCCACGGGCGCCATGTGAGTCCAGACGATCATGCGCCAGTCAAAGCGAGCGGTGGGCTGCACCAGATTCGGATTGAAGCACGAAGCGAGGGAGAAAAGAGCGCGAGAAGAGAAAGGAGAGGCCCGATCAGACTGTGACGGCGGGCGCGGGGGTGTACAGGGAGAATCGGGGCTCAAGAGACGGGGGTCACTCAGAGCGACGGACCTTGCAGGATCCTGCTGAGCCAGGGTTGCATTGACCCGGGCTTGCGTGCAGGATCTTGCAGAATCTTGCAGGATCTTGCAAAGCCTGACAGGTCTGAAATGACCCAGGTCAGTAGATCCCCGACTCATCCTTGTCCCGATGAGCCATTTTTCCACCATCTGTACCGTAGGCAGGACGAGGCATAACGGAGGATGGGGAGGTCCTCCTCCGCCTCCTCCTTAGATCCAGGTCTTCTGGATGGGATCGGAGTAGATGGGGTCGGAAGATCGTGCCGTATCGCCGATGCATCGCCGATGCGGCTCGAAGTGGAGCCCGACTTGCTCCACGTCGACGTCGCCGATGCATCGCCGACGTCGACGATCCGCTGCCGGTGCATTGCCGATGCATCGCCGACGCATCGCCGATGTGTCAGCGATGCGGCGCGATCTTCCGACCCCATGCACACCGACCCCATCTGGGAGGCCTCTGTTGGATCCCCGAACAAAGAAGCTCCCCCGTCGCCATGCTACGGGCAGGCCGCGCCGCAGGGGCAGGCACCTTGCCGAGGGGGTGCCCCCGTGCCCCCCCGCCTCCTCGCCCGCTCCTCGGCCTCGTGGCCGGCCCGTCCGGCGCCGCTCAGAGAGCTCGGCTTCGACGCCCAGGGCGCCCAAGAGACCCACAAGAGGCACCCCAGATGGAGGGTTTCTCCGAAGGGCTTGGGCGACCCCTCCTCCTCCTCCTCCTCCTCCTCCTCCTCCTCCCTCTCCTCCCCTCCTCCTCCTTCCTCCTCCCATCCTCCCTCCTCCTCTCCTCCCCCTCCCCCTTCTCCACCTCCTCCTCCTCCTCCTCCTCCTCCTCCTCCTCCTCCCCCTCCTCCTCCTCGGGTCGCCTACGGGCCTGGGGGAAACCGTGCAGCCCCAAAGGTTTTCCAGACGCACCACGAGGCCTCGGCGAGAATGCCAAAACCATTGATTTTTCATGGGTGTTGGACACATGTGTGCCTCTTGGGGGGGGGCCCTGATTTAAAGACCCCCCTCCTTTTATCGATCTCCTCCAAGATGGTTCCAAGATGAAAGGGTACCATAAGACAGCCCCGAGAGGCATGTTCGTCCTTACTGCGCCTCCTTACGATCTGGTTTGACTGTGACCTTCGGTCGTTGAAAGTGGGTACATAGCACCCCGCAGTTGCGGATAAGAGTGAGGGGGCGGCAGGGTCGTCGGCAGCCTGCGCGGCTCTGAGGAAGCCCGCCGCAGGCGCCGAATGTTTCGTCAACGCAAGTGGGTGGGTCGCGGGTGGGTCGCGGGTAGATCGCGGGTGGGTCGCGGGTTGGTCGCGGGTGGATCGCGGGTGAGTCGCAGGTGGGTCGTGGGATGTGTCGCGGGTAGGTCGTGGGTGGGTGGCGGGTGGGTCGCGGGTGGGTCGCAGGCTGGGGCGCGGGAGGGACGACGACAACGAACAACAATCGACAATCACAGCAACAACAATAATAAGAATAATAACAGCAACAACAACAACAGCAGCAGCAGCAATAACAACAAACACAACACCAAACAGTTTTAGATTGCTCGCCCTTCCCTGCGCGCGTGCCATTCAACAGGTATACCCGAAACCCTCGAAACCCGCCCTCTTCGTCTTCGACCGTGTCCCCTTGGGGGTATATCTGTCCTTTCCTCTAACGTATATGTCATACAGCCCCTACGGCAGGGAAGAGAGGACGGATGGAAGAAAGGGACAAGGGGGAGGGAGGGCGATGGAGCACACAAGAGATAGAGAGTGTAGCAGGAAGGGGCTCGGAGCAGAAAACATGTGGCAGAATCAGACGGGCAGATCGGGCGGGTAGACCCTAGCAGGCGGGTCGGGAATGCGGGCTCAGGCGGCCAGATCGAGCAGGCGGGTTGTTGAAGCGTGCGTCCTGCATGAATCGCAAGTCTCGAACGACAGCGCGAGTCCCAAGTAAATCGTGAGATTGGCCAAGGCGAGAGCGTGATTGCTGAGTGTCAATGGCGAGGCGCCTGAATCAACTGCGAGGAAGTCCCACGCGAGATCGCGATTCCTGCAAAATTGTGAGGACGTCCCGCGCGAGAGCGCGTGTTGGGAATTACTTGTAAGGAAGTGTCCGGCGAGAGCCGTTGTTGTTGTAACTCGGGGGCCAGGAGCCTAATTCTGAGACCCAAGTCTTTCCCTGATAAAAACAGGGTGCGAGCCCCAGGAAGGGCACTTCAATTGAAAAAGACACTGTGTCCTGGAGGGGGGATCAACAATAAGTACATAGTTCCGGCAATGAGAGTTGAACAACCACAGCAACAGCAGCAACAACAACAATAGCAACAACAGCAACAACAACGATCCGCATCGCGGAATCCCACTTCCGTCACGCACCCAGGGACAGTGAATGACCGTTCGGTCCACTCACGCTGATTTTTGGATCCCCGGTGTCCAATCTGCTTTAGGCGCTGTCTTCCTGCTTCAGGAGTCGGGCGGTGTTCTTTTGTCCCCTCCTCTTTAGGGAGCGGGCGGAAGCCCTATTCACTTTCACCGCCTCCCTATATGATGGTTCTACCCTTACGTCGGGCGCGTCCCTCTACGTAAGGAGTATTCAAATAGAAAAAAGGTCAGGGGACGATTCTTCAGTATTTCTCTTATGATGTTTGGAATGTATCGTGCGAATTACTTATGTTTCGTCCAAAATCCGACTGTAAGAGGACACGCCCGACTTAAATCAACCCACTTCTTCCAACCAATGTGTACTTCGTCCTCCTCCCCTCGGGCGGGGCTGAGCCAGGGGTGCGTCGTCCCAGGGCGCTCCAGAACGCTCTGAGAAGGCCGCGGCGCCCTGTGCATCATCCTCCAGAGTGAAGTCGGGCGTGTCCCTCTACAGGAGGAATATTCAAATATAGTCCATAAAATAATATGGGGACGGTTATTCTAGCATGTTTGAATGTGTGTTGGGTATGTTTTCATGTTTTATTTTCTGCCTCCAGAATCCGCCCGTAGGAGGACACGCCCGACCCGAGTCCAGAACGGCCAGGTCTCAGAGATCTCCGATTTATCCCTGTCCGAGTTTGTTATTGTTCTGGCCTCGTCTTGCAGGCGGCCCGGATTAGTAGGTCGACCCCGCCAAATCCAGGGCACCCTTGTGTCCTGTGTCTCGCGGCCCATGCTTCCTACAGTCCTGTGGCAATGTGGCCCTCGGAAGGGTCCTGTGTCCTCTCGCGTGTCCCTGTCCCCACTCGAGTCCGCCAGTGCCCTCGCGGCCGTCGCCGCTGGCAGGACATGAGCGACGTGGAGTCGGTGCGGTCCTCGTCCGAGATCGGCGTGGACGACCTGGGCACGCTGAAGGCGGCCGGCGCCGAGGGCAGAGCGCCGTTCGCGGGGCCGTCGGCCCAGCACCGCTGCGGCCGTCGCAGCTCTGAGCTTGCACTAGGTCGGGCCTGTCCCTCTACAGGGGGAATCTTCAAGAATAGTCAAAGAAGTAGTCGGGGGACGATTTGTTGGCTACTTTTGAATCTGTTGGGGCATTTTGGGGGTATTTTTTGTTTTTCGTTCAAAATCCGCCTGTAGGGGGACACGCCCGACCTAAAGCTTGCACCCGTTGGTCGGGGATATTGCTTTTGCTGCGTTGTGTTTGGGGGGCCAGGGCGTACGCAACGGAGCTTATCGCTAACGGGGCTCAGCCAGAGCGCCAGATACTTCAGGCTCCTGCAAAGCCACAGTTTGTTTCAGCAAGGTTTGGCACAGTTTTTTTCCTGAGGTGGTTGAACGGGGTCTGCGCTGAGCCGGGTTAGTGCGTCCCCGATGTGTGTTCTGTCGGAATCGTGGAGGCCTCTGGGACCCTCTGGGTTCCTCCAGACGCATCCCCGTGCACTCAGATCTTGAAGCGCTTCGATCCACATTGTTGTCTGGCCTCGGCCGGGCTACCCGTATGGCGCACAGATTGGTGGTGCGCTCTTACCTTGCATCATCAGATCGAGTTTGACTTCCCGTTGGTTCGCTCCATGCTTTGGCACCATCTGCGCTAGATCTACATGTCGAGATTATCTAGTGTCGGGGTGGACAGAAACCCCACCCTAACACGTCGACGAGTGAATTGTCCGTGTTCGGTTTTCGAGAGGGCGCCGCGGCCGTTATTTTCCAGGCTTGCGCCCGCCAGGTTTGGGCCCGAGGTCGTTCCACTAAACCACGTTCTGCTAAAGGGGGTTGTCCATCCCCGATAGTGGCATTCGGCGCACCTCGACACCGCGCTCAGGTTGTGGGTCAGATGCCTCTTGGATGCTTGCGAGGATGTGTTGGGAGGACCCTCGGAAGCCTATTGGAAGCAGTTTGGGGACGTCTTGTGTCCTCTCGGGGGCCTATTGGTGCCTCTTTTGGCTTATGTTTGGCCGCTCAAGGGTCTCCTGGAGCTTCTTGGGGGCCTCTCAAGGGGCCTGCTGGCGGTCTCGGGGGTCATGTCGGGGCGGAGGGCTCGACATGTCTGTTCGGATTCCCCTCTTGGGCCTTCTTGAGGCCTCTTGGGCCGCCTTGGCGCCCCCTTCGGTACCTCTTGGGCCGTCCTGGGACGATCTTGGGCCGGCCGTCCCTCGTCGGTACGTCTGGGAGTATCTTCCAAACATTTGCAGGGCAAATCTCGACCCAGCTGTGTCGGATTCTCGTCTTGAACAGAGCACCGCTCGCGCGTCTCCCTCCTCATCCTTCCTCCACCCCCTTCCTCCTTCATCGCCTCTTCACGCCTCACCCGCCTGTCTTCTCATGCACCCTGTGCGCTCCGTCGGGGGCTGCGAGCTGCGCAACTGTCGCCACGCTCGTGTGAGGGCGGCGCAGATCACTTGGAGACCTCGCGACTCCGTCGGGGGCTGCGCGCTGCGCCATTGTCGCCACGCTCGTGGGCTCCCGGGAGGCGCGGCGGAGGCGAGGGCAGCGCATAGAGACCTCGCGGCTCTCGCTCGGGGGCTGCGAACTGGCGCCATTGTCGCCACGTTCGTGGGCTCCTGGGGGGGGGCACGACAGAGTTGAGGGTTGGCGCAACTCGCCTCGAGACCTCGCGGCTCCGTCGGGGGCTGCGAGCTGCGCAACCGTCGCCGCTTTCGCAGGCTCCTGGGAGGCACGGCTGAGGTGAGGGCAGCGCGGGTCACTTAGAGACCTCGCGGATCCCCCTGGGGTTGCGAACCGGCGCAATTGCCGCCACTTCCGTGGGCTCATGGGAGGTATCGCGGAGTGCAGGGCAACGCGGATCCAGGCGATATCTCAAGGCTCCTTCGGAGGGTTGCGGAGTGCGCAAGTGTTGCAAGTTTCGTCGGCCATGTCATTGCAGATCCAGAAGAGATCTCTCAGCTCTCTCGGAGAACAGCGGACCGAACGAAGCATGAGATGTTGAGGCGGGAGAAGATATTCTACTCTCGGAGGCTGGCTTGCATGGTCGTCCAAGTCATCGGAGTGAGGATTACGAGGATGAGGTGGAATATGGTTGCAATGTTGCTGATATTGATGATGATGACGATGCTGATGACAATGCTGCTGATGATGATGATAATGATAATGATAATGATGATGATGATAATGATGATGATGATGATGATGATGCTGATGATGATGATGATGATGGTACCAAGACGATGATGGTGGTGGTGATGGTGATGGTGATGATGATGATGGTGATGCTGAAGATTTGTATGATGTTGGTGACGATGCTGATCAAGTTGATGATGATGATGATGACGAGGATGTTGATGACGATGATTGCGATGATGATGATGATGATGATGATGATGATGCTGACGCTGATGGTTATGCTACTGCTGATGCTGACGATGATGATGGCGGTGATGATGATGATGATGCTGATGCTGATAATGAGGATGATGGCAATGAGGACGATGATGATGATGATGATGATGATGATGATGATGATGATGATGATGATTGTGATGGTGCTGCTGCTGATGATGGCGATGATGCTGCTGACAACTACGAAAAAGGTGATGACGGTGACGATAGTCATCACGATGACGATGGCGATTATGCTGATGATCAGATGATGCCTGTGATGATGCTGGTGACGACGATTACGATAGTGATGCGGATGATGATGATCATGGTGGTGATGGTGGTGGTTGTGATCGTGCTGATGATGCTGATCGTGTTGATTTTGCTGATGCCATCAATTATGATGGTGGTACTGTTGTCACTGGTGAGAGTAACGTTGATGATGGTGAAGTTGTTGATGATGATGTTGATGCTGATGGTGTTGATGATTCTGCTTGTGATCATGATAAGGATGATGCTGCTGCTGATGATGATGACGTTTATGCTGATGATGATGATGATGATGATGATGATGTCGGCAACGATGATGATGGTGATATGATGTTGATGGCGATGGTGAGTATAATGGTTACGCTGATGTTGATGATGATGATGACGATGGTGATGTTGACGATGGTATTGTCATGGTTTGGTGATGCTACTGATGCTGCTGATGATGATGATGATGCTGATGCTGATGCTTCTGCTGAATATGACGCCGATGCTGACGAGGATGACAGTGATAATGCTTAGGATGATGATGATGACGACGACGACGACGACGATGATGATGATGATGGTGATGGTGATGTTGATGGTGATGGTGATGATGATGATGGCGATGATGATTAGGACGATGATGGTTATGATGCTGACGATGATGATGCTGATGCGAACTATGCAGACGATGATGAAGGGAATGGTCAGGATCATGGTGATGCGGTGTTGGTGATGATGCTGATGATGATGATACTGATGATGATGCTGATTATGATGCTGGTGGTGGTGATGATGATGATGATGATGATGATGATGATGATGATGATGATGATGATGACGACGACGACGATGGCGACGGCGACGGCGACGACGATGGCGACGGCGACGGCGACGGCGACGACGATGACGAGAGGGGGGGACATGTGCTTTGAATAGAGCACTGCTCGCGCAACCTCCCGCCTCCTCCTGCTCAGTTTCCTCAGCCTCCTCCTCCTTCTCCTCCTCCGCCTGTCTTCTGCCTCCTGGCCTCCCTACTTCCGTGAGCGCTCTCAGCGCTCAGCCCTTGCGGCTCATTGGGGAGCGGCCAGTTGCGCGACTGTCTCCACTTTCGTGGGCTCCTGGCAGGTCGGCGGAGGCGGTCGGCAGGCGAGACCTCGCGGCCCCCTGGGAGGCTGCCGGCTGCGCGACCGTGGCCTGCTTGCGCGGTCTGCTGGGAGGTCCAGCGGCGGCGGCAGGCAGGCGAGGCCTCGCGGCACCCTGGGAGGATGCCGTCTCGGCGCAGCGGGCGCCACGATCGTGGGCTCACGGGAGGTCAGCGGAGGTGAGGGCGGGTGAGACATCGCGGCGCCGTGGGAGGCTGCCTTCTTGCGCACTGGTCGCCACTGTCGTGGGCTCCCGCGAGGTTCAGCGGAGGCGGTAGGCAGGCGAGATCCCGCTGCCCGATGGGAGGCTGTCATCTGCGCCATGTTCGTCACGTTCGTGGGCTCCTGGCAGGTCCAGCGGAGTACATTGTCCTCGCAGCTTGCTCTTTGATGCAACGTTCACATGAACAGCCCCCTTGCGGTGGACTGGGGGTGGGTACGCGTCGGGTATTGTTTCTTGCTTCCTTTTGGCGGGGTTTGTTTTGAGCCTTCTTGAGGAGTCTTGGGGGGGTGGGGGGTTAGGCTGCCTCCGGGCCACCTGGGGCATCCTGGAGTGATATGTGGGCGACTCGGGGCCCTGTTGGAACACCTCGGGGGCCTCTGGAGTGAGTATGTCGTGGCCCGGTTTGGGTCCCTCTTGCCCCCGGAAGACTCAGGCGGGAAGCTTTGCTCAAGAGGGGAAAAAACACACAGACACAATTAATCGGCGATTCCCAGAAAATATTCGAAAATATGGGAAGTGGTGGGGAAGACAAAAAAACCCGAAAATATGGGAAAATACGGGGGATATGTTTATTTGTGTGCATTTATTTGTGTGTCCCAGTTCCCCTTCATTTGCGAGCGCTTGGGAGCGCCCGGAAATCGGAGCTGCAGGCCTCTTCAAGAGCATTCCATATTTTACGCAGGACTACAGGGGCCTCTGGCACGGTGGCGGGTGATTATCGCTCGCGTGGTCCTGCGTTGCGGATCGTGAACGTCTCGCGCCTCTTCGGCTGCAGAGAGGCCGCGTCGTCAG
>CAUYUJ010016363.1:267140-282268 GCA_963575745.1 Prorocentrum cordatum
AACAGCTCGACCCGTAGGTCACGGACGGGATCACCCCTTGGCGGACAACCCTGGCGAGGCGGGCCCCTTGCTTTGAGAGGGCTTTTAATTTTGACTTGCGCTGGCATGCGTATTTAAATCGCTTCTGCATTTTCTTTCTTTTGCGAACTACGGCGCCTCCAGCGCTGTCCACTCCCAGCTGTGAGCTGGCGTCGGCGATGGCAAGACCCAGGTCTTTGGCCCAAGCAGCGCAGCGATTCCGAGCCGAGGCCGAGGCGACGAGGATGTACCCTTTGCCGCGGGCACCACGGGAGACAGGGATGCGCCAGGTACCTTCAATCTCACGGATATAGAACGTGACAGCAGCCTGCAGAACATTGAGACATCGCAACGCTCCTCGGACCTGAATACTGAGATCGTCGACGAATAATTTCATCTGGAGGCGAGCCCCCCAGGCTTGATGTATTGCATCTGTGACCTGCAGCACCACCATCTTGAGTGCCCTGGTGCCACCGATCGAGCCAGCCACAACGGCCGAAAAAGTTTGAATCGACTTCTTGGCTAGGACCCCTCGAAAGGCAACCAGCCTGGTGGACGTGTAGATGCTGATGAGAAGCTTGGCTAGCTGCTGTGGGAAGCCGCAAAGAGGGGCTACGACCCACAGAGCATTCATGGTTACATGTTCAAAAGCACGCGACAGATCCAGCACCCCCGTCACCGACACCTCCCCCTCACGCGCCCCCTCATCGTGCACCATCTGGTGCCATGCTGCCTCTTCGGAGCCCCCTCCAGGGCCCCCGAAGTCATATTTGCGCTTGGCAGAGCGCTCCCAGTCGTGAAAGAGGCCAGAGTGAGCTCGTTCTACTACACGCATGAGGGAGGGGAGGAGCCCAATCGGCCGTGTGCCTCCCGACTCCTTCGAAAGTAGGAAGTATATGATGTACCTTACCTGCGATGGGAACTGTGCCGTGCGAGAGATAAACATCACTAGCTGAATGAGGCAGTCTTTGCCTTCGTCCGAAATCCAAGCCCACCAGCGTGGGTGCCAGTGGTCGGAGCCTATTCCCGTCCTGGCAGGAAAACTCAAACATATTTTGGTAAACAGCTGGCGGTCCAGGTGAACCAACGGATGGGCGAAACGAGCGGCCTCCCAGGGTCGGTCTGAGGGACCCGTGCTTTCCTGTCCATGGGAGCCCCAAACGTCAAACCACTCTTGCGCAGCCCTGTCGGCCGCTTCCTGAGGATCAGCAAGCTCGAGGTTGGAGACGGAGTAACCCGTGACGGGGGGAGGAGGGGTACGCCACTTGCTGATCCTGTGGATGAAAGAAGAGCCTGCTGCCGATTCCGTCTTCAAACGTTCTCGCCATTCTTTTGACCGTGTGGCTGCCTGCTGCCGCTCGATGGTCTGAGCGTTGGCTACAGCTCGTCGCTGGAGACCCATGATCTCGGGGGCCTGCTCCATGAGCGCTGGGCCCTCGAGACAAAAGGCGCGGTATCGTTCAAACTGGGCGATTACGTGCTCAGCCTCCTCCCCCAAGTCGTGAACCAACCGACTCCTTCCTCCTTCGATGCGGCGCTCGAGCTTTGCTCGTCGCGCGCGCGCATGCATCCAGGTACCTTCCTGCTGGGCAGCTTGTGCGAGGAAAATAAAATCACTGGCTCGTGCGGCGACCCACCGCCAAGCTCGGGAGCTAGGCGTTCCCCTGGGGCGTGCGTGCGATTGAGGACCAGCGAGGGGGGCCCAGGTCCACCGAGGAGGATCGCCCCGACCGGGGTAGGATTGGGGTTCTTCCACGCCCAGGAGATTCACCAGCTCTGTTTCAGCACAGTGTGAAATCTGCTTCCAAAGCTGGTCAAGCTGAGTGCCATTTAAATCGTCCTGATGATCGAAATCTGGCCACTGTGCAGGCTGCGGGACTGGTCCGCACTGCCTCTCCATTGGGAAAGGTCTGGGCTTGGCAAGCCTCCAGCCGCCTTTTGCTCGCATCCTGGACTGCATGACTAGGCGAACGGGCGAGTGAGGTGCGGCTGCGGTGTCTAATACTTCTACCGCGTCTCCGAAAGCATGCTGGATGCGGGCGTCGAGCACAAAGAAATCGATGATACTGCCACCGCCGACTCCTGCACGCGTGGTAGTGGAAGGGAGTCGCACAACTCCACCCACATCTTGGCACCAACCCGTCTTGAGTAAAGACTTCCCCGTCTCGTTGAAGTTTGCTTGGAATACCCACGGTATGTCATACTGCTTGATGACCGTTGCAATGGACTCCAGAATTGACAAATTTCGAATCGTCCAACCTTCCCGTGTCCAAAAGTATGCCGTGATAATCATGAGGCCACCCTTCTGTCCAGCAGAGCACCAGCCCACTGCCACGCGGCCAGGCGACCCAGGAGGTGAGATATCAAACGTATTCATGCCTTCAAGATGTGCAAGGCCAACATTCCTTGGCACGAGGAACCCAACTCCACTAGTCGGCCGTCCGCCTGGGCCGCTGACAGCTGGAACCAGTGCTGCCGTGTAGTGCCTGTTGAAGCTGGCCGCCTCGATGTCCTTGGCAACGGGCGCGGTCAGCCTATGCTCCTGAAGGAACGTGATATGCATGGGGCCCACGATCTTCCTTGTAGCGGCCTCATCCAAGACATCAATAGCCTGCGCCCAAGATGAACAGTTGAAGCCTATGAACTCGAGCCCCACGTTGCGCGTGCCGCCCTTGCCTCGACGGCGTGGAGGGCTCGCCTTCGGTGAACTTGACCATGTAGAGAATGATGTACTGACTGCGTCAGGAGGAGACCCTCTGAAAGGTTCTGGCTCCTGCGACGTGCTGGGCTCATGCCATGAACCCGACCATGTAGAGCATTGTGTACTGGTACCTGCAGCCGTGGAGGCCAGGCTGCCGAGCCCGTGCGGGCTAAAGAGGTACTGGCTTGGCGACTGCCTCCGCCCTGCGAGCCCTGGCGCGCTGCAAGGCCTCCGCCAGCTCCTTGCCAGCGGCTTCACGACCAGCGTCAGGGCCAGCGTCAGAGCTGGCAGCGCCAGGCGAAGCGCCCTGGGCACCCTGCGGCTCCGCGGCGGGCTGGGCAGCCTGCTGGGCCTCCTGGGAGGCCTGGGCTGGCGCCTGCGGCGGGCCTCCCTCGGGGCTCTGGGCCGCTGGCGCCTCTGCAGCCGCCGCCTCCGCAGGAGGGTCCTCGCGCTTGGCCTGGGCAGGCGCCTGCGGCGGGCTCCCCTCGGGGGTCTGGGGCGATGACGCCTCTGTTGCCGCCGCGGCCGCAGGGGGGTGCTCCCGCCTGCGCTTCTTGAAGGTCTCGCGGAGCATCCTGATCTCTTCGAGCTGCTCGCGCTGGGACTTGAGGACGTCAGCCCCTGGCCCGAAGTGCGTGCGGACCGCCTGCTGCACCGACGCCTCGAAGGTCTGCTTGGGCTTGTTGAACTGCTGCCGCTGCTCGGATGTGATATCCAGCCCCTCCAGGTCGAAGAGGGGGCCGTCCTCGATGACAAAACTGGCCTCTCCTTCGCCCAACAAGGCAGAGAGGTTGATGACCCCGCCGCCCTTGTTGGTCCCCTCAGGCTGAGGGTCCTTGCCTGGAGACGCCAACGCCTTCTTCTCCTGCGCCAGCTTGACCTCAGCCCCCACCAGGGCGTCAGCTGCCGCATCGGATCGAGCCTGGCATTCGTCGAGCCAGAGCTTGGCGTCGGCCAGCTGCTTGGCACGCTTCTCCAGCTCCCGACGAGCAGCCCTCTCCGCCGCGGCCGCCCGCTGGATGCCCTCCTCCAGGAGCGCGGGGCGCTCTGCAGGGGCCGGCGGGGCGAAGGCGCTCTCGAGCTGCTGGAGCGCCTGCCTCTGGGCCTCGGAGAGGGCCTGCCCGCCGAGGGTCTGCGCCACCTCGCCGATCGCAAGCGGCTCGGTCCTCTGCGTGGTCTCCTCGGCTTCCTGGTACCAGTCGGCGCCTTTGTGGTTGTCCTGCCACCAGCCTCCGCTGCCGCTAGCCCAGACGCCACGGGGCTTGGGAGCAGGAGAGTACGATGGTCGCAGGGCCTGCCCACAGCTGTAGCAGGACTGCTTGGTCTTGTAGGTCCAACGGTAACCGCACTTCTTGCATCCCACGTAGTCGGACGAGAAGGAGACCCTTGGAGCTGGGGACTTGCCGCCTCCGCGCCTGCGATCCGACATGGCGGCGGGCTGGGCTGGGACTCTGGACGGCAGCGCGTAGCTCCCCGTACAGGTCTCGAGAGAAGATGTCGGGCTGAACAGCCCTGGCACTGCCGCGGACTAGCGGTATCCACTTGTTCCCCTGCGGAACTCAACATCTTGAGCCAAAATGGCTACGGGGAGGAGGAGGAGGAGGAGGAGGAGGAGGAGGAGGAGGAGGAGGAGGAGGAGGAGGAGGAGGAGGAGGAGGAGGAGTTAGGAGAGGGGGCAGAGAACGAGAGGGGGCGGAGGAGGCGGGCCCCGCGCTGCGAGGCCTGGGGGACAGCCTGCAGCGCCACCGCACGACGGTAGCTCCACCAGGCGCGCAGCGCTCCCGTCCTCCTCGCGATCCGGTTTCTGGGCATCGCTCGGACGTGTTCTCGGCGAGAACCAGCGAGGACCATCCTGGACCTTCGAGCAAAACAAAGCACGACACCGAAACATGCACAGGGAATGGAAGTCCGAGCGTTGGCAAGGTTTGCGTCGGGCAATCATTACAGTCCACCAGTCCACCATGCTACGGTGGAGGCGCTTGTTAAGGAATAGTCCCAGGAGGCGCCAGCCCCTGGAGGATTCCTTATCCAATGAGGGCGGCGGTGATACCCATGGCCAGTCCACGATTGGAGTTCCACTGGCTTCCAGACCCTGGATTCTTTATCCGAGGTTTCCTTATCCAATGCCCCCGCCGTAGTAAGGATGGGGCAACTTTCCAACGCTACCCTTGCGTCCTTGCCCTTTCGCTATTCGGCATCCTTCGGCATTCTGCGGCGCTCCGCACGGCAATCGTCAACATGGCGTTCCAAAGCCCTTGCATCCTTACCGCGCATCCTTACTATCCTGGTCGAGTGTAAGTCGGGCCTGTCCCTCTACAGGCGGGATATTCAAGAATAGTCAAACAATAGTATGGGAACGATACTTTTCAGCAGTTCTTTATCATTTGGGGGTATTGTTTGGCAATGGTGCATTTTCCCTTCAAAATCCGCCTGTATGGGGACATGCCCGACCTAAGGCAAGCACAGCTCGCTGCCCACGGTTGCTGCGTTGATCTTCCTCGCCCTCCTCGTCCTCCCAGTTCCTCCACGTCCTCCTCCCCGTCCTCCCTCCTGCTCCTCGTCCTCTCATCCTCCTCACCATCCTCCTCGTCCTCCTCCTCCTCATCCTCCTCGTCCTCCTCCTCCTCCTCCTCATTCCCGTCCCTCCCCCTCCCTGGGAGGACACGGCCCGCCGAGCTGACGACGTGGCCCTCCCCAGCGCTTTTCTGTTGCTCGTCCTCCCGGGACCTCCTGGAGGCTCGTCACCACGGTTGGCTCCGCTTTGCTTTTTCACACGGTCGGACCGAGGCATGAAGAAATCACGACGGCAGTTTGTTCTCCATTTTCGGCCTCTGGGGGCCCTTACCGGCCCTCGGGGCCGTGAACAAAAACGGCTCAGGATGAAAAACAAGCCCTGGGGAAGGAAGGGGTCGAGACCTCTGGGGATCGACGTTGTGAAAAGATCGTGACGTCGGGGGTCTGGGCCCGTCGATCGTTGAACGTACAGGTCGGCTCGGGGAGGGTATGGTAATGTTCTTTGTGTGTTGGACGTGTTTGTGCATCCTGGGGGAGGGTGCCCCCAACAGGGCTGGACCTAAACGGTGTTTTTGGCGATTTCGTGGGCCGTTTTCGTTTCGACTTCGTTTTGAGGTAAAGGCGGATTCGAGACAAAAGCGAGGGATAACGAGAACAAAACGAAAACGAAAAGCACCGTTTAGGTTCAGCCCTGGCCCCCAAATGTGTTTCAGCCAGGCCGGCGGAGGGCCTCATGTTCTTGACCCCGGGATGAGTCTGGGGACCTCCTGGGACGGCGGATGCCGTCGGTCAACAAGGAATGGTGCCAGCGGTAAATCCGCTCTGATGTTTTTACATAACGGACCCCGGGATGGGTCTGGGGACCCCTTAGGACGGCGGATGCCGTCTGTCAACTCGCGCACGTCGGTCATTGGAAGTAGACACGTCTGGATGCCCAGGTCCCAATCTATTTTAGGCGCCTTCCTACTTCAAGAGTCGAGCGTTTTCCCCTTTTCCCTCATCTTCGGGGGGCGGGCGGAGGCCCGATCTCTTTTCCTACGCCTTCCTACTTCAGGTTTCTACCCACTTACACGCGGCACACCATGCGAGTCGCGTTCGGGATGGCAACGCATGCGCGGCGTGGTCCGTACGGTGTTGTTCGTTATTCGGGCACGCGCATGCGACCACAGTTGCTATGCACTCACGTCGAGAGGACCTTATCGCATTCATAGCCGAGGAACAGGAGGACGAGTAAGTGAACGCCGAGCGGACGCATGCAAGTGCGATGACGTCCATGCTGGGAACAAACGACGAACTTCCACTTATGTTTGAAGGCTCATGTTCGTACTGGCAGTTGGCTTGCTCTTGATACGCAGACCTTTGTCTCCTGTGCAGGCAACCTGCGCAATGCAATCGAGCAACATGTATACACATCTACATGTCTTTATATAAAAAAGATTATGCGGCGAGTCCCTCCACCGTGCCAGCCCAGCACTCTAGGTGGCGATTGTTCGAGGGGGCACGGGAGGCCGCCAGGTGTGACACTTTGTGTTTCCGGGTTCGGGGGGTTGTGATGATGATGTTGATGATAATGATGATGATGCTGATGATAACGATGATGATGATGTTGATGATGGTTGTGATGATATTGATGAGGATGATGAAGATGATGATGATGATGATGATGATGATGATGATGATGATGATGATGATGATGATTGTGATTGTGGTGATATTGATGATGGCGATGCTGCTGATGCTGATGTTGATGCGGATGACGATATTAATGATGATGCTACTGGTACATACTCGTACGCATGCTCAGGCTCATAATCATAAGGATGATGGTTGCTGCGATGCTGATGTTGTTGATGATGATGACGATGATGCTGTTTACGCTGATGCTGACGATGCTGATGATGATAAGGATGATGACGATGCTGATAGTAATGATGCTAGTGATATGATGATGATGCTGATGCTGATGCTGATGAGGATGATGCTGCTTCTGGGGATGCTGATGCTGATACTGCTGGTGATGATGATGCTGATGGTGCTGATGATGATGCAGCTGCTGGTGATGATACAAGTGGTGGTAATGATGATAATGATGGTGGTGAGGAGGAGGATGAAGAAGATGAGGATGACGATGAAGATGAGGAAGATGATACGAAAGAGGAGGAGGAGGAGGAGGAGGAGGAGGAGGAGGAGGAGGAGGGAGGAAGAGGAAGGCCGTCACATGTGACACTTGTCGTCTGCACTAGTTGAGGAGGTCTCATGGGACTCGTTTGGGCCGTGTTGTGGCTGTCTTGGCCTCCTGTGAGGCGGTCTTGGGGGCCCCTGGATGCCCTCCTGGGTCGTTCCGGAGCCCTCTTGTGCCCTTCTTGGGGTCTTGGGGCCCCAGGGCAGTCTTGGGCGCCTCTTGGGCCATCTTGGGCCCCTCGTGGGCCTTCTTGGGGCCCTCGTGGGAGCCTCTTGGGCCGTCTTGGGGTTCTCTTCGGGGCCTCCTTCGCAGCCTTGGAACGTCGGAAGCTCGGACAGGCGAGAACCCCCAAAAATACCAAAACACCTTATACATATCATTGAGTATTGCTTCTCGAGGCCCTCTTGGGAAGGCTCTTGGGGGTCTCTTGGGTCGTCTCGAGGGCTTTGGGGGCCTCCTCGAGGCCATCCTGGGCCGCCCTGAGGTCACAGTGGGCCGTCGTGGAGCCATCTTGGGCCGTCTTGGAGGCAGCTTCGGCCTCGAGAGCGCGGCATCGCCGCATGTTGCGAAGGGTGGTGGCCGCGGGATTGCGAACCCGTCGTGCTTTGCAGCTGGTTCTGGCCTCGGGAGGGGGGCCAGTGCATGTTGCGAAGTCCGACTACAGTCGGGGCGCTGAAGAAGGAACCCTTGTCGTTCGGGAGAGGCTCCGTGCTCCTTAGATGTGTTACTGCTTGCCTGAGGCGTACCTCCGGATTTCGATCGGAAATCGAAGTTCAAAGAGCCTCGCTCCTTATGTATCGGTCCTTAGGTCAACGCCCCGACTGTAGAAGGGGGGGCCCTGAGAAGATTGCAAGACCCTTGCAGACAGCACTTGGCATTGCAGCACGCCTCAACGTGACAGGGGACACCATGGCGGGTGTAACGTGATCTGATGTGGCCTCCTTGGGAGCTTGAATCCACCCACCGTAGAGGCGCTAACGGCAGTGTGGGTAGCGGCGATGTAGGTTTCGTAATCGGAGTTGGGATTGGTTCGTGGCCAAACCAATTGTAGGACATCGTGGTTCTTGCTTTTCTACAACTCGCTGCGTCATTTTCGCCCGATACATTCGCACATTCGGAATGCAGGAAAGTGCGGTTCGTGATGTCCTGCAACTTGTTCTGCGTGAGGTCGGTGTCACAAACATCAGATTCCCAACATCGCCGTTAACCAACACCGCCGTTAGCGCGGCTTTGGACCCAGGCACATTGCCCAGACCTCCAGCGCCATGGTCTTCTCTCAGCGCGAGGGGCCCACGGCTCTCGACCCCTTCCCTAGAACCAGTTTCTGCCTCGGGATAGTGATTGGGGATCGCCCGGGTCCCGAAACAGGCACTTGCAAGCAGGCTTCTCCCTGTCTTTATTACGTGTAGATCGCTGGTATATGTAAAGCAACATGTATGAATAAAAGAGAAGTGGGTAAAGAGAGATTGCGTCAGATGTCTGATCGGCCAAGAAGTGAAATATAGGCCAGGGTGCGAAACATGTTGTCTTTGGGCACGTCTGTCTCGTGAAAGGGTCTTTTTTTCGGTCTGCCACCATCAGTGACAGTCGCGCCCCCTTCTGTTTCCTCCCTGTCCTCTGCCTCCCCTTCGTCTCCCTCTCCTCCTCTCGCCACTCCTTTTGTCACGTCGTCGTCCCCCTCTTCATCCTCCTGCCCCCTCCCTTCACTCCTCCTATTCCTTCTCTTCCTCCTCCCACGCCTCCCCCTTCTCCTCCCCCCTCCTCACCCTCCCCCCTTATTCCTCTTCCTCTCTCTCCCCCCGCCCTCCCACCCCTCCTTCTCCCATTCTCCCTCCTCACCTGTCTTCCTCTGTCTCTGCCTCCTGTCTCCCCTCCTCCCGGCCCCCGGCCCTGCTGAGGACACGCCATCTGCCAATGATGTGGAGCCCCCGTTTGGGCACTCAGCAGTCGCTTCGGACGCGACGCGATGGCGACATTCCTCGCCTTATCAATGGAGCAAGACAGGCCTCCGTCCGCTCGCAAAACACGGAGAGGAGGATGAGGAGGCAGAGGAGGCACAGCAGGAAGAGGAGGAGGAGGAGGAATAACATGGGGGGGTCATTAGTGGAAGGAGAAGGAGGGAGAGGAAGGAGGAGGAATACGAATAGGAGGAGGAGGAGGAGGAGGAGGAGGAGGAGGAGGAGGAGGGGGAGGAGGAGGAGGAGGAGGAGGAGGAGGAGGAGGAGCTGCGCCGATGAATGCCGAGGTTTAGGATCATGAATGTTTGGGACGTCTCAGGGGAAACGCTCCGTCCGCCGCAACGGCACGTCCTGCCGGTGCGACGAGGAGGCAGGCCTTCTGCAATCGAAGACGCCTGCGGCCGGACCGAGGTGTAAGATCGTGGTCGGTTCGGGGAGGATGCCCTGGTGTTCTTCGTGTCTGTCAACGGTTCCCAGGGGTGGACAGACCTCCAACCCTGACGCGTCGATTAAGGAATTGGCCGTTCTCGGTTCGCGAGAGGGCGTCGCGGCCGTCATTTTTGCGGGTCCAGGTCCGTCGGTTTCGGTCCCAGGCCGTTTTCACTAAGGGGAGGTTTACTAAAGGGAGGTTTGTCCACCGCCGAGGTGTGGGTTCGGGGAGGAGATGCCCTGGTGTTCTTCGTGTCTGTTAACTGTTCTTGTTCCGCCGCCACCGGGCGCCCCTCGGACCCCCAGGACTGCCCAGGCTTCCCCAGGGGAATGGGGAGGGTTAGGGGGGGACGTGGTCGACCACCCCAGAGAGCCTCCTTCTGTGACAGCAGGGGAGGGGGCGCCTGAATCGGAGGGCGCGACGACAGCACGGTGGCAACGAGGGGGGAAACGCGGGCCGCGAAGAGGCGACGTTGCAAAGAACGGGGCAACGTCGCAAAAAGTCACGACCGGAGCCCCGGACCCAATTTTTTTCCCCATTGTTCGAGCCGTATCTATCTGTGAGGGCCCGGGGGCTCGAAGCCGGGCGGAGACGCCCGTTGTGGAACAAAGTGCAGCGACTGGATCTGGTCGGCGGCGAGCGAGGGGGGGAGGTGAGAAGGAGAAGGCCCTCTCAGAAGGCGGCGGGGCTCCTCAGAAGCCCTCCCGCCTTCTGAGGGGCTGTCTGCGTCTTCGGGGAAGGCTTTGGCAACTTCTCAGAAGGCCGGGGAACTTCCGGGCCTTCTGGGAAGGCCCGCCCCTTCTCGCTTCCCCCCGGGCCCGCCGCCGACGGTAAGAGCAGCGGCACCGACTCCCACAACAGAGACGGCAGCTCCAATTTGGACCAATTTGCGGGGACGCGTGCGTGCAGCTGCAAGATTAAGCTATACAGCCAGCTGCCATTTTTGTTGCCGTTTCCAGTCGTCGTTTTTTGTAGCTCCCGCTCGTCAAATGCAGTTTTCGCTGCGTCATTGCAGTTGTTGTCGCCGTTTCCGATCGCAGTTTTTTTCACCGCGCCCCGCGTCTCCTTCCTTCTCTCCTCTCCGCCTCCCCCTCCTCCATCCTCCCTAGCGCCTAATACAGCGCTTCGTGGCCCCGTAGCCAGCTCCACCGAAGGTCTGGGTGGCGGAACTCGCATGCGGTTCCCCCGCCCGTGGCCCCATAGGGAGCTCCACCAGGTCCCAGAGGCGAAACTCGCATGCGGTTCCTCCCAACCATCCTGTGGTGTCGGGTCTTCGTTTTGAAGACAGCGTCCCGCGTGCCTTCCTTCCCCCTCCCCCTCCTCCCTCCTCCCATCCATGCCTTTGCCCTCCGAATGTTTGTGTTTCGGAGCACCCAGTGCAACGCTTCGTGGCCCCGTAGTGAGCTCCACCGAAGGCCCCAGCGGCAGGGTCCACATGGCGGCGCCGCCCCATGTTGGCGCACCCATCACACGGTTCGTGGCCCCATAGGGAGATCCACCGAAGGCCCAAGTAGCGGGTCCACATGGCGGGTCCGCCCCGCTTGGGCGCACCCCTCACACGGTTCGCAGCCTCATAGGGAGCTAGCTCCACCAACGGCTCCACTGGCGGGGCCCACATGGCAGCGCCGCCCCATTTGGGCGCACCCCTCACACGGTTCGCAGCCTCATAGGGAGCTCCACCGAAGGCCCAAATAGCAGGGTCCACATGGCAGCGCCGCTCCATTTGGGCGCACCCCTCACACGGTTCGTGGCCCCATAGGGAGTTCCACCGAAGGCTCAAATTGCAGGGTCCACATGGCGGCGCCGCCCCATTTCGGCGCACCCTTCACGCGGTTCGTGGCCCCATAGGGAGCTCCACCGAAGGCCCCAGTGGCAAGGTCCACATGGCGGCGCCGCCCAATTTGGGCGCACCCCTCACACGGTTGGTCCCATAGGGAATTCCACCGAAGACCCTAGTGCTATCGTCCACATGGCCGTGCCGCCCCATTTTGGCACACCCCCGACACAGTTCGTGGCCCCATAGGGAGTTCCACCGAAGGCTCGAGTAGCAGGGTCCACGTGGAGGCGCCGCCCCAAGTTTGGCGCACCCCTCACACGGTCCACCGAAGGCCCCAGTGCCAGGGTCCACATGGCGGCGCCACCCCAACCTGGTGCAACCATCACACGGTTCGTGGCCCCATGTGCAGTTCCACCGAAGGCCCCAGTGGCAGGGTCCGCATGGCGTCGCCGCCCCATTCTGGCGCACCCTTCACACGGTTCGCGGCTTCATAGGGAGCTTCACAGACGGCCTCAGTGCGGCGCCGCCCCATTTGGGCGCACCCCTCACACGGTTCGTGGCCCCAGAGGGGGCTCCACCGAAAGCGGCGCCACAACACAGTATGCACAGTTGCACATGGTTGTGTCTTTCGCCAAGATCATTTGCTTGTTGTTCAATGGCCCAGGTTTTGGGAAAGTCACGCGGGGGTACCCGAGTGCGCCCAAGAGCGCCGAAAAGTGCCCCAGGACGCATAGTTCGGGGTCCGTTCAAGAGTCTTTCGGACGTGAATTGTAAAGAAGTCGAAGGGACTTGGGGACGCTCCGCTCAGTGCCCGCGGGGGCTCCGTGGCGGAAGATCAAGAATGGTGTTGAATGAAGCAGATGTGGAAGGGCCTGGGTCAAGCTGGCCTCAAGTCGGGCCTGTCCCTCTACAGGGGGAAAATTCAAACACAGTCCAAACATAGTCAGGGGACTTTTTTTACAGTATGTTTGGGCATCTTTTGAGCATTTTCTGCGTATCTTTTATGTTGCGCCCAAAATCCCCCTGTAGGGGGACAGGCCCGACCTGAAGCTGGCCCGCTCGAGCGAGTCAGCGGGCCCCTCTCTGTCCCACCCCTCCTCGTACAAGAGAAAGTCGATGCCAGAACAGCTGCAGATTCGGGCCCGCGGCGCGCTCTACACCGAACGACCGCCGGGGGCGTCCAAGAGGGGGGTGGACTCGGGGGAGGGGGAGGAATTCAGGCCGGGGCCATGAGGTCTCCCCAGGTTTCATGGCCCGCTCGTCTGGTTTCAAGGCGCAAGGAAGAAAACACACACACACACACACACACCCGGACCCAACAACCGGCTTTGGCTAAACGGCTCTGGGCGTTTACTACACAGCCCTGCCTTGTTCGATTCGTTCCCTGGGGGCGTTAAACAAACGGCTTCGCTTGTCGGGGTGATTCTTATGGGGGTGGATTTGGTGACACCTAAAGACGTCCCCCGGTCACTCCCCAGGCCGCGCACGTGCCTCAGGCCTAACATGCGAACCCCACTCTTGGACGTCAGCTTCTTGCCAGGAGAGAAAAACCACATAGACTCGTCGATCCCCAGGAAAATATGAAAACATATAGGAAGTGGAGGTGAAGACGAAAACCCAGAACATATCGGAAACTATGAGGGGATCCTGGGAGTTGTGTCTATTCATTTGCGCTCCCCTGGGCCCCTTTATCCTGGACGCCCCCGAGCAAGGAAGCGCTCGCGCGCGCTCCCCCGCGCCCCGCTTCCGACGAAGTGGCGAAGGGAAAGCGTGGTCGGGGGCACCCGCAGAAACGAGCAGCTAAAGTCAACCAGTATAGACAGGATGCGCGATAAGGATGCAATACCCTTGGACGCCCATCTCGAAGCTTTGTCGAGCGGGGCGCGGCCAGCGAGAGTGGCCAGGCAGGGGTGGACACAGGAGGCAAGGATGCAAGGGTACCCTTGGGAGGGTAGCCCATCCTTACTATGCGGGTTGACTGTATTGTGATCTGTTGTGCTGCACGAATTGTGCGCAGCGTCTCTGCCCGCTCCTCGTCTGGCCACCTTCTCTTGGACTTGCTGCGTGGGGGGCGCGGTGCCGCGTCCGTTTCTGTGGCGTCCGCTGGTGCGCCATTATGTTCGCTGGCGTCTGCCCCGGCGCGCTGCTGTGCGAGTGGCGTCGTGTTCGATTCATGTCGCGGGGTGGTGTGGTGAAGTTTGCCCCTTATAAATCGTTGCCTTGTCGATTCGCATTTCCCAAGCATGCTGTGGTGCTGGGTCTTCGTTTTGAAGAGACAGCGCCCCGCGTTCCCTCTTTCCCGCTGCCCCCTCCCCCTGCTTCCTCCCGTCCATGCCCCTGCCCTTCCCATGTCTGTGTTTCTGCGCACCCAGTGCAACGCTTCGTGGCCCCGTACCGAAGGCCCCAGCGGCAGGGTCCACATGGCAGCGCCGCCCCATGTTGGCGCACCGCTCACAAGGTTCTTGGCCCCATAGGGAGCTCCACCGAAGGCCCCAGTGGCAGGGGCATGCAGGGTCCACACGGCGGTACCGCCCCAAGTTTGGCGCACCCTTCACACGGTCCGTGGCCCCATAGGGAGTTCCATCGAAGGCCCCAGCGGCAGGGTCCACATGGCGGCGCCACCCCATTTTGGCGCACACCTCACACAGTTCTTGGCCCCATAGGGAGCTCCACCGAAGGTCCCAGTGGCAGGGTCCACATGGCGGCGCCGCCCAATGTTGGTGCAATTCTCGCACGGTTCGTGGCCCCAGAGGCAGTTCCACTGAAGGCCCCAACGGCAGGGTCCACATGGCGGCGCCGCCCCATTTGGGCGCACCCCTTCACACGGCTCGTGGCCCCAGAGGGGGCTCCACCGAAGCCCCCAGTGGCAGGGTCCACATGGCGGCGCCGCTTTAAGTTTGGCACACCCCTTATACGGTCCGTAGCCCCGTAGGCAGTTCCACCGACGGCCCCAGTGGTAGGGGCCACATGGCGGCGCCGCCCCAAGTTTGGCGCACCCTTCACACGGCTCGTGGCCCCATACGGAGTTCCACCGAAGGTTCCAGTGGCAGGGTCCACATGGTTGGCGGCGCCGCCCCATTTTGGCGCACCCATCACACGGTTCGTGGCCTCATAGGCAGTTCCACCGAAGGTTCCAGTTGCAGGGTCCGCATGGCGGCGCCACCCCATCTTGGCGCACCCACCACACGGTTCGTGGCCCCGTAGGGAGTTCCACCGAAGGCCCCAGTAGCAGGGTCCACATGGTTGGCGTCGCCGCCCCAGTTTGGCTCACACTTGTTCTCAGTTCGTGGCCCCATGGAGAGCTCCACCGAAAGCGGCGCCACGTCAAGGCATTCGCAATTGCGCATGGTTGGGTCTTTCGCCAGGCCCTCGGGGCCACGATCCTCGTGAGGGGTGTCAAACATTGGCCCTCCGAGGGGCCGAAACATGACCCTCCAAGCGATCGCGGCCCCTCCCGTCCAGGTCCAGGGGAGGGGGCACGAGGAGGGGTAAACCCCTCCCCGAAGGGGAAGAAGAGGGGCTTTTGGACGAGGGAAGAAAGACATCGT
>CAUYUJ010016364.1:0-80000 GCA_963575745.1 Prorocentrum cordatum
GTAGTAGTCGTAGTCGTAGTCGTAGTCGTAGTCGTAGACGTAGTCGTAGTAGTAGTAGTAGTAGTAGTAGTAGTAGTAGTAGTAGTAGTAGTAGTAGTAGTAGTAGTGGTAGTAGTAGTAGGAGTAGGAGTAGGAGTGGGAGTGGGAGTGGGAGTGGGAGTAGGAGTAGGAGTAGGAGTAGGAGTCAAGCTAGCCAGCTCGAGCGAGTCAAGCATGGCATGCCCAGTCCCACCCGCCCTCCCACAACATAAGAAGCAAAGCTGGCACAACTGGCGGCCGAAGTCACACCGGCCAGCCGGTTTGGTACAGCTGATGCGGCCGCGATGGCGGTTGCCGACGGGAACTGGCGAGCGCGTGTTGAATGCCGCGCACGCATTGCCAGACGAGTCGAGAATGGCCCGGTACACCGCAGGAAGCCAGAGGTGGCCGGAGGAAGCCCGACGGTCTGACAGGACACCCCAAAGCATTTTTGTGAAAAAGCATTGGGTTTTTGATGTTTTTATGTTGAAATGCTTGCAAACACACGGTGTTCGGTAGGATTCTGACATGAACGCGCGAGTGTGCTCTTTGTGGTATTTTTTGCACAGGATTCGCGGCCTGGGTGCATGACAGAGCATCGCGAGTGCACCGCGCGATGACGTGAAATCGCTGGATTTGACCGAATTCTTACGATTCCTATGGTTTTCCTATGATTTCAGCAAGAGAGCCCGGGCGGGAAATTTGTACAATTCTTGTGAAAAAAAAAACATTGGGTTTTTGATGTTTTTATGTTGAAATGCTTGCAAACACACGGTGTTCGGTAGGATTCTGACATGAACGCGCGCGTGTGCTCTTTGTTGTATTTTTTGCAATGGATTATCGCCGTGGACGACAGGACGTCCATGTCGAGAGGAAAAAATAAGAAAAATGTTGATTTTGTATTGTTTTTTACAGGTTAGGATGGGACCACCCGGATGCGGCCCCTAATGGCCGGCCTGAGGGGGGAGTAGGAGTATATTCTAATAAGGAATAAGGATAGGAGTAGGAGTCAAGCTAGCCAGCTCGAGCGAGTCAAGCATGGCATGCCCAGTCCCACCCGCCCTCCCACAACATAAGAAGCAAAACTGGCACAACTGGGGGCCGAAGTCACACCGGCCAGCCGGTTTGGTACAGCTGATGCGGCCGCGATGGCGGTTGCCGACGGGAACTGGCGAGCGCGTGTTGAATGCCGCGCACGCATTGCCAGACGAGTCGAGAATGGCCCGGTACACCGCAGGAAGCCAGAGGTGGCCGGAGGAAGCCCGACGGTCTGACAGGACACCCCAAAGCATTTTTGTGAAAAAGCATTGGGTTTTTGATGTTTTTATGTTGAAATGCTTGCAAACACACGGTGTTCGGTAGGATTCTGACATGAACGCGCGAGTGTGCTCTTTGTTGCATTTTTTGCACAGGATTCGCGGCCTGGGTGCATGACAGAGCATCGCGAGTGCACCGCGCGATGACGTGAAATCGCTGGATTTGACCGAATTCTTAAGATTCCTATGGTTTTCCTATGATTTCAGCAAGAGAGCCCGGGCGGGAAATTTGTACAATTTTTGTGAAAAAAAACATTGGGTTTTTGATGTTTTTATGTTGAAATGCTTGCAAACACACGGTGTTCGGTAGGATTCTGACATGAACGCGCGCGTGTGCTCTTTGTGGTATTTTTTGCAATGGATTATCGCCGTGGACGACAGGACGTCCATGTCGAGAGGAAAAAATAAGAAAAATGTTGATTTTGTATTGTTTTTTACAGGTTAGGATGGGACCACCCGGATGCGGCCCCTAATGGCCGGCTTGAGGGGGGAGTAGGAGCATATTCTAATAAGGAATAAGGATAGGAGTAGGAGTAGGAGTAGGAGTAGGAGTAGGAGTAGTACTAGTACTAGTACTAGTACTAGTACTAGTACTAGTACTAGTACTAGTAGTAGTAGTAGTAGTAGTAGTAGTAGTAGTAGTAGTAGTAGTAGTAGTAGTAGTAGTAGTAGTAGTAGTAGTAGTAGTAGTAGTAGTAGTATGCCCTTGTGCGTCCCGTCCTGGGCCGCTTTGGGGGAGCCCTCCCGGCCGGTGGCGCCGCCATGGGCGCGTCCCAGGGCGGCCAGCTGCCTTCGCTGTGGTGCACGGGCGCGCCGGCGCTGGACGGGCCCGCGCCGGCGGCCCCGAGCGGCGCGGGCCGTCGGTCGGCCGAGCGGCGGCGATTCTCAACCGCGCATAAGTGGGCTCAGGGGGGGATGGGCGCGAAGAGTCACGGAAAATTCGCGGCGGAGGGTTTTTCAGTATTCTGAGCCTCTGGAGGCCTTGGCCCGGGCCTCGGGACCGTCAAAACACGGCTCAGGATGAAAAGCTGGTCCCAGGGAAAGGTTCGAGATCTTTGGGGGCCGACGTGAAAATCACCACGCGTAGAAGCACCCCTGCTTCTTAGAAGGCGCGGGCCTTCTCTGTAGACCTAAGGCCGGCGCCGTCTGAGAAGCGGCCTCCTTCCAAGGAGCCGTCCCCCTTCCCCCTACCCCCTTCTCGGCGCCGCCAAGGTCAGACCCTTCGGTACAAGCCCACCACGGAATGTTCTACGAACCTTTCGGAGGTTGCTAGAGGTGCCCCAAGCCCAAGGTGCCCCCAGGATTTCCAAGCAGGCCCCCGCTGCCTTCAGAGCACCCCTCACGAGGCCAAGATGGCCCTAGGGGCTTCAAAGTTGAGCGTAAAGCTAGGGGCACCTTGGGCAGGGGCGCTTCTAGCGACATCCGAACAGCTTGTGGCTTGAACGGAATAAATGCTATTCGAACAGTTCCTACTGGAGCTGTTTGGTTTTCATACGTCGGCTCTTGTTATGAGATCATGGCGTTTTGTTCTCGATCTTTTTTTTGTTTGGAGAGGGTTTCGTAATAAGCCTACAGGGGTCCCGGGACGGTCGGCCCCTGATCAAATCAGACCCATGGGTACGATCAAACATGGTTACGGTAGATTTCGTGTCGTGTCGTGTCGACGCAGCGACGACCCCAGCGCGGGCGTTCAAGGTAAAAAGCCACCAGCAGCCCAGAGTCGGCCAAAATGGAACGACCTGGCGATCAAAACGCACCCCACTGTTCAAGGTTGAACGATCCACGCGGTGTCAAAACACCCAACGCCAGAAATCGAGCCCGCCGCACGGAAATCGTGGGCGGCAAACACAACCGTATCAGTTGTTTCGCGGCCGAGCCCCCTGGGCCGCGACCCCGCGGATGCGGGGCGTTTTTGCTCGAGGGTGGCGGGTACCCCTCGCAGAGCGTAGCTGGGCGACGGCGTGTCCGCGGGATCGCGCCCCAGGAGGCAGACCGCGAGGGCGTGACTACGGATAGAGTCGCCGCTCGCGAGGACAGAATGGGGACGAATGCCGGCAGCAATTCCGGCGCGTTTTGAACAAATTTCGCTGTCGGCGCCGCCGCGGCCGCTGTCCGCGCTGCCGACGCCGTGACAATGATGACGTCGATGGCAATGACGGCGCCGATGCTGGTCACGCCGATGACGATGATGGTGTCTTCGCGGTGGTGCAATCTATGCGGTTCAATGCATTTTAGTCGCAGTGGGTTGTCCATTCTTCTGCTCGCGCAGTGATCCCACCCACCGGCCTGCAACTTGGCTTGCAAAACCATGCGGCGGCGATTGCGATGAGTGTTTGGAGTTGGCTGGTGCGTTGCGGCCGCGCTAGCCCGCGCATGCTCGCGCGCGCAGAAGCCCGGTAGTTTGGCGCGACCGACGCGAGGCGGTGGCGCTGGCCGCAGGGCACTTCCCAGCGGGCATTTCAGTGAAAGTCGACGAGTTGGGCGGGCGCGGTATCACGTCAACGTCAACAACGGTACAATAGACGCGATGAAGATGGTAACGATGCTGGTGACGATGATGACAAAAACGACGGCATGGCCAGTGACGGCTCCAATGTTCATCGCACCGACGACAATGACGGCGTCCTCGCGTCGGTGATGATGGTTTTGGACGGAGTTCGACATGCGCGCGCTGCCGGCGCGCGAGAATAGCCCGCGTGGTGTTATTTGTCACGGAGCGCGCCCCCTCCCCCCCGGCCCGCGCGCAAGAGCGTTCGAATGATTTCGTCGTTGGCCGAATTAACTGAAAATGTTTCAAAACTATATGTTTTGTGTGTTTTCGGGACATTCGATAAAGCAAATCGGAACGTCAGGTTTTTGAGAAATTCCAACATGCGCGCGCGACGACGTGCGCGCGTGCACTTATTTTCGCTCTTTGCTCTTTCGCAAAAGGTTTTTGCAACAACACGCGCACAAAGGCGTTCGACCGATTTCGACACGCGCGCGCGGGAGGCCCGTTTGATAGCCAATTATGAACAATCTGGAAACATAATGTGTTGCTTCTTGCGAGTTCGCGCCAACCCGATCACAAGTTTATCTTATGGGGGGAGGTATTTTTGTACGAAGCCAAATGTATACCCACATATATTATATTATATATATATATACGTGTGTAGATGTGTGTGTGTGTGTTTCGGGGCGCATGATTGTGTATTCCTTACGAGCGCCATTCTGTTTACAGGATTTCGGAATGTGTTCGCGACGAGGCGCGCTCGCGCATTTTGTCACTGCTGATGCAAGGGATTCTCGCGACAGCACTTGCGCAGCAACGTTCGAGCGATTCCGACACGCGCGCGTGAAAGGCGCTTTTGGTAGCAAATTACGACACGTTTTGGAGAACCCGATCCATCGCTCAAAATTTCGCAAGAGCCCAAACGCAAACCATTTTCAGGCGAGAGACCCACCCACATGCAGTTGTGATCGCCGCGTATGTAGGTATCGTCTTCGGTCGGGCCCGCGCATAGGGCCACGAATCGCTTTGCCGAGCGGGGGTGGCGTGCGAAGGCTGCGCCACAAGGGCCGCCGGTGGAGTTCCCAACGGGGCCACGGAACGCTGCGTTGGGTCGGGGAGACGCATGCGGGCTGCGACGCTGGGGCCCTAGGTCACGAAGCGTTGCAGTGGGTGTGAGAGCGCAACTGGGACCATGGGTGGGGTGGGCCCACGATGCGCTGTACTGGGCGGGGGAGGCGCGTGCGGGCTGCGCCCCTGGGGCCGTCGGTGGGGCCCCGTTTATAGGGCCACGAAGCGGTGTATTGGGCGGGGGGCACGCGTGCGGTCTGCGCCCCTGAGGCCTTCGGTGGAGGGAACTTCGCCCTTGGGATCCTTCACCCGGCGGGGGAGACGCCTGGGACCATCGGTGGAGCTCCCTATGGGGCCACGAAGCGCTGTGCCGGGCGGGGCAAGCGCATGCGAGCACCATCGGTGGAGCTCCCTATGGCATCTATGGGGCCACGAAGCGCTGTATCGTGACGGGAAGGAGCATGCGGGCTGCGCTCCTGGGGCCGTCGGTGGAGTTCCCTATCGGGCCACGAAACGCTGTGCCGCGTCGGGGAGACGCATGCGGGCTGCGCCCCTGGGACCTTCGGTGAAGCTCCCTATCCGGCCACGAAGCGATGCATTGGGTGGAGACGCGCGCAGGCAACGCCACTCGGTGGAGTTCCAGATGGGGCCACGAAGTGCTGTGCTGGGTGCGGGGCACGCATGCGGGCTGCGCCCACTGGGACCTTCGGTGGGGATCCCTGCGGGCCCACGATGCGCTGTACTGGGTGGTGGAGACGCATGCGGCCCGCGCCACTGGGACCTTCGGTGGAGCTTATTGAGGGGCCACAAAACGTTGTATTCGGGTAGTGGGGGCGCATGCGGGCTGCGCAATTCGGATCCTCGGTGGAGCTCCCTATGTGGCCACGGAACGTGTTGCTGGGCGAATTAGTGATGTTCGGCACTGGCATGCTCTCCTGCCTCTCCCCCGCCGCCGTTTTGGTTCAGCTGCCTCTGGCCGCGTCGGGGGGGGGGGCGCTGGCCTTTCGCGCGGGCGCGCGAGGGAAAATCATTCCTACTTCAAGATTGGTAGCGGAGCTTCAGTGGAGCTGCTTCGATCCACGGGCCCGCGGACTGCTGCGCCTCGGCGTCAGGGAAACCCCCCCCCCGCGGCGTTGCGCAGAGCGTCGGCGACGCTTCGCAGTGCGAAGCGCCAGTGAGCGGCCGCACCTTGCAAACCCGCGGCGGCGCCGCGCAGAGCGTCGGCGACGCTTCGCAGTGAGAAGCGCCAGTGAGCGGCCGCGCCTTGCAAACCCGCAGCGGCACTGCGCAGAGCGTCGGCGACGCTTCGCAGCGCGGGTCGCCAGTGAGCGGCCGCACCTTGCGCGGCGACAGCAAGGTTTACATCCGCGATGTCTAGTCTGCGCGCAGGTGCGCGTATCCCCGCGGAGCGTGACCTGGACTCCCGGGCGGAGGCGGTCAGGGCGATGGCGCGGCGCGCCGAGAAACGGGGTTCCCGCGCCGCCCCCATCCAGCGCGATAGCGATGCAGCGCGGCGGAGGATGTCACACCCCAACCGTTCGGGGGCGCGGCCGCGGGGCCCAAAGAGTGCGCGCCCAATTGGCGGCTGGCGGCCCCGGCCGCGCGAGCGGTGGCCTCGCGAATCCACGTGGTCGGCCGGTGATTGGGTTGTGCGAGCAGAAGCCTCGCGAATTCATGCGTTGTACGTTGCACAGTGCTTGTATTTTGTGCATGTAGGAGCCGCCACAGCGCGCAGGCCACAGAGAGGCGGGCGTGGGCGGGCGGGGTTCGAGGCAAAGCAAAGATGAGAGTCGGTGTTGGTGATAGTCACTGGCATGCTCTCCTGCCTCTTTCCCGCCGCCGCCTCGGCTCCTACAGGGGCCTCTGACCGCGTCGGGAGGGGGCCCTTCTGGCCTTTCGCGCGCCTGTGAGGGAAACGGACATTTACTTGAACAGTAATGATAATGATGCTGGCGATGATGATGGCGATGGCGATGATGATGATGATGATGGGAAGGGGGGACGGAAGACGGGGGCGGAGGAGGAGAGGAGAAGGAACGCGGGGCGCTGTCTCTTTCAAAACGAGGATTCAACACCACAGGATGGTTGGGGAAAAACGTTGCGAAACCACGTGCTGTGTTATTTTTGATCAGGACGTTCCACGATGGAGTTCTTGCGAAACCGTGGTTGTTTGGAGGATTACGGCATGTGCGCGCGACGGCGCGCCATTTTGTGCAAAAGGGTTTCTGAAATTTGCTGATGTTTGATCAACGAATGTGCTCTTCTGCCACGCGTGAGGGGTGGTGGGTGGTGCAGATCTTCGCGTGCGTTGAGTGGGACGAGTTCTTATATCGGATGGGCGAATGGGGCAGAATCGTATGAAAATTGCCATACAAAGCAGGAGAGGCCATTGATTCCGGGGGCGGGGGGTCGATCCGAACCACATGCATACAGTGGAAACCGACGTGGTGGTGCAATCTGTGTTGTGCAATTTGCGTGGTGGTATCCATGCCGAGACGACGGGCGGACACGAGGCGGCGACGGTAACAGCAGAGCCGCCAGACCGCCACACAGGCCCAATTCCTTAGGCATTTAATGATCCCTGATTATTGACCGTCACAACGATCGATATTCCGGTAGTTCGAGTGACATTCAATTATACACATTGGCATAGTGATACTGCGGTCGATACATGGATCATTCCATACGTTCCGTGGATGTCCCGTGTCCGTTAAGTTGGTAACCGGCTGTATACACATACGTATATACAGCTAATCACACGGTTTATGGCCCTTTCTGAGGCTTGTAAGGATGTTGGAGGGTGACATATGCTGTTATTTGCATTGCAAAGACATTCTGGTGATATGGGCATCGAAGATTCCCTCTCACCGGAATGTCCGCATAAAAGGGGGCCTGTAAGAGGCGTTTCCCCAGCCCGGCGTTTTGGCTAAATGTTATCTTTTCCAGATCCAGAAATGACGCACACCATGGCGTGTTGGCTCGATGTGTCAAGGAATGAGATTCAGTAGGTTGTCCTGAGTCGATTCAGCTTCAAATATTCTTTCAGCAGGATCACCACTGGGGGGGCCTGAATATGCTGACTCCGTTGCAGCTCTCGCCGGCCCAAAATTGTGACGCATTAGTTATGGTGTTATGGTTCGATATCAGCCGCAGCAGGTCCAGAAATGGTGGCCGGGGCAGAGGATTCTCACTATTCCAGTTGTCCTAGGTCCAGAGAGGGTGGCAGGGCCGCTGGCTTCTCACCAATTCAGACGCCAAGAGTGGGGTCTTTCGGTACCTAACGTGTGCGAAGCGCGTTCATGTCACCATGTCGGCATCACAAACGTCACCTTCATCAACAAGTTCAACTCCGCAATCGTATCGACAATCTGACAGGGGTCGTTTCGCAAGCCGATGCTTGAGGCATCCATTCGCCTCTGCACTTCAATGCGCTGTTATTCGGGTGGTTTGCTGGGGTAGTTTCAAGCACATCGATGTGTATTTTATGGTGAGCGCGTTATCAGTGAGTCATGCATCTGACTTTGCTGCGTAGATCTGTATAGTTCCCATACATCCGAATTCACATACTATGTTTTTGTAGCGTTCACATCTAGAAAAGTATGAACATATATGTTAATGTCCATTGCCTGCTCATACACACACATACATATATATATATATATATATATATATATATATATATATATATCCCTGGGGGCGAGGCCGGGAGCCCCAGGACAGGTGCCCCGACCCCCCATGGGGGGACCGGGGCTCATTTTCCCAATGTTTTTACAGGGTTTCCGCGTCCTGGGCCTCGGAGGCCGCCGCCTCCGACCTCCCATGGGAGGACGGGGCGGCCAGGGAGGTCCAAAATAGTCTAGGAGGGCCTCCAGAGGCCCCCAAGACGGCCCAAGCGGGCCCCGAGTCGCCGAAAGACCGCGCCAGGACGCCAAAGATAGGCCCAAGACGGCCCGAGAGGCCCCCCAAGGCACTCCACGACGCTTCAAGACGCCTCTCCAGAGCGCTTCCAGAGGCCGAACTCGTCAATTGTACGAAGGTTTTCGAACCATTTTGGCCTTCCAGCCTTTTCGGCTGTCCGATGTTCCAAGACCGCTCAATAGACCCCTAAGAGCGCCCCAAGACGGCCCAAGAGGGCTCCAAGACGGCCCCAGAGTCGCCCAAGACAGCCCAACAGAGCCCCAAGACGGCCCCAAGATGCGCCCAAGAGGGGGACCGCGACTCCAAAATTCGACCCTCCCGCTTGAAGAGTGCCCCAAGAGGCCCCAAGGAGCCCCCAAGAGGCCCCAGGAGGCCCCCAAGAGGCACCCAGGAGGCCCAAACGAGGCCTAAAGAGGCTACAAGACAGCCCCGAGGAGGCCCCACAACGGTCCCAAAACGGCTACCGAGAAGCTGCGAAATTGCCTTCACGACGTCCCCGACAGGCCAACCACGAGATCCAAACCAACACCCATGAGGCCTCTGACCCAGGGCACGGTGGCGGGAGCAGTGACAGCACTTGTGCACAGCATGTTCCGGCGGGAGCCTTCCGGAACACGCTGCAGAAGGAGGAGGAGGAAGATCAGGAGGAGAGAGAGTTGGAGTGGGAGGAGGAGGATGGGGACGAGGAGGAGGAAGAGGCCTCCCAGACAGCTCCAAGATAGCCGAAGAGGCTTCCAAGAGGGCCCTGCGCGGCCCACGAGGGCCCCAAGGCGGTGCCTGAGGCGCCCAAGACGGCCCGAGAGGGCCCCAAGACGGCCCCAAGAGAGGCCCAAGAAGGGAAACACGAACCGAGAATCCGAGCTTTCTACCCCGAGAGGTTCTCGGGAAGTCCCAAGAGGCCCCCAATCGGATCCAAGAGGCCCCCAAGAAGCTCCCAAGAGGGCCGACGAGGTTCCAAGAGATCTCCCAAGGTGGCCCCAAGAGGCACAACTCATTGTTTTACGATTGGGCTTTGACGGGTTTTAATTTTTTCGGCCTTTTGGCATCCCGATGCTCCAAGACGGCCCAAGAGGCTTCCAATACCGCTCCCATATAGAGGAAGAGGACTCCAAGAGGGCCCCAAGACGGCCCGCGAGGGCCCCAAGACGGTGCTTGAGGCGCCCAAGACGGCCCGAGAGGGCCCCAAGAGCCCCAAGAGAGGCCCAAGAAGGGGAACGCGACCCAACAGCAGAGCGGTCCCCCAAAAGGCCCACAGGAGGCCGCAAGAGGCCCCCAAGTGGTCCGACGAGGACCACAAAAGCTTCCCGAGAGCCTAAGAGGCTCCTAGGAGACGTCCAAGAGGCTTTAAAATAGCCCAAGAGTGCCCTCGATGCGTCGAAACTGCTTCCAGGAGGCCCCCGGGAGGCTTCCGGATTGCCTCAATCTGGCCGCAGGTGGCCTCAAGTCGGGCTTCCACGCAGCCAAGATGGCCAATGAAAGCTTCAGTTTGCAGAACCGATGCCCCCAAGGGACCCTCAGACGCCCCCCCAAGAAGCACCCAAGAGGTGCCTCCATCAGCCGGTTGACGAAGCATGCGGAACACCCCAGAAGCTCCTCAGATGCCGTCGCGCGCCTGTGCTTGATATCGTTGTCCAAGATCGTCCAGCGCCCCCCTGGCCTGGGCTAGAACCTGAGCGCGCGCGAAGCGCGCGCGATGGTTCTAGCCCAGGGGCCCGAAAACAGCTGCCCGACCCTCCAGTACCGGGGCTCATTTTCGCTGTGCTTTTACGCGGGTTCGGCGTCCCGGGCCTCGAAGGCCGCCGCGATGCTCCCGGACATTTTCCAGATCCTCGGCGCGGGCTCCAAGACCATTCCGCAGAGGGCTCCAACAGGCTCCAGGGCAGCCCAAGAGGGCTCCAAGACGGCTCCAGGAACGACTGCAGGGTCTCAGTTTTTCTGTGTTTTCTGCAAGCCGGCTCCAAGAAGACTGCATGTCTTATGAGGATGGCTTCCGCCTCTTGCCCCGAGCATCCCTAACTGCCTGAACGGTCTCCACTCGCCTTCCCCAAACCCAGCGCTTGCCCAAGCGCGTTCCGGACGGTCTTCGCCGGAACGCGCTGGAATGATCACGCGCTGCGGTTTCCCATGCCAACGTCCTCGGACGTGGGCGCCCTGCCACGAGCGCGTTCCGGGCAGATGCTCCCGGAACGCGCTGAAAAGATATGGCCACATCTCGGGGACGCTCCCGGCACCGCTGCCCCAGCCTTTCCGGGCAGCCTCCACAGCGCTCCAGGAGGGCCCAAGACGCCCCCCAGGAGCCCCCAGAATGCGAAAGGATGGCCCAAGACGCTCCCGAGCAGCCCAAGTCAGCCTTCCGACGGCTCTCGAGGCTTCCAGGTGGCCTCCAAGAGACCCCAAGAAGTCTGATAGGTATCACGGTACGGCCCGAAGAGGCCAAAGTCGTATATGTTCAATGGTTTTTCAATGTTTTTGGCTTCTCGCGTTTTCGAGCTTCCAACGGTCCAAGAGCGCCGAAGAGCCGCCATGGGGGTACCGGGGCTCATTTTCCGTGTGTTTTTATAGGGTTTCCGCGTCTTGGGCCTCTGAGGCCGCCGCCTCCGACCCCCCATGGGAGGACGGGGCGGCCGGGGAGGTCCAAAATAGTCCAGGAGGGCCTCCAGAGGCTCCCAAGATGGCCCAAGCGGGCCCCGAGTCGCCGAAAGACCGCTCCAGGACGCCCAAGATAGGCCCAAGACGGCCCGAGAGGCCCCCCAAGGCACTCCACGACGCTTCAAGACGCCTCTCCAGAGCGCTTCCAGAGGCCGAACTCGTCAATTGTACGACGGTTTTCGAACGATTTTGGCCTGCCAGCCTTTTCGGCTGTCCGACGTTCCAAGACGGCTCAATAGGCCCCCAAGGCGCCCCAAGACGGCCCCCCAAGACGGCCCCAGAGTCGCCCAAGACAGCCCAACAGAGCCCCAAGACGGCCCCAAGATGCGCCCAAGAGGGGGACCACGACTCCAAAATTCGACCCTCCCGCTTGAAGAGTGCCCCAGGAGGCCCCAAGGAGCCCCCAAGAGGCCCCAGGAGGCCCCCAAGAGGCACCCAGGAGGCCCAAACGAGGCCTAAAGAGGCTACAAAACAGCCCCGAGGAGGCCCCACAACGGTCCCAAAACGGCTACCGAGAAGCTGCGAAATTGCCTTCACGACGTCCCCGACAGGCCAACCACGAGATCCACACCAACACCCATGAGGCCTCTGACCCACCACCCAGGGCACGGTGGCGGGAGCAGTGACAGCACTTGTGCACAGCATGTTCCGGCGGGAGCCTTCCGGAACACGCTGCAGGAGGAGGAGGAGGAGGAGGAGGAGGAGGAGGAGGAGGAGGAGGAAGATCAGGAGGAGAGAGAGTCGGAGTGGGAGGAGGAGGAGGATGAGGAGGGGGACGAGGAGGAGGAAGAGGCCTCCCAGACAGCTCCAAGATAGCCGAAGAGGCTTCCAACAGGGCCCTGCGCGGCCCACGAGGGCCCCAAGGCGGTGCCTGAGGCGCCCAAGACGGCCCGAGAGGGCCCCAAGACGGCCCCAAGAGAGGCCCAAGAAGGGAAACACGAACCGAGAATCCGAGCTTTCTACCCCGAGAGGTTCTCGGGAAGTCCCAAGAGGCCCCCAATCGGATCCAAGAGGCCCCCAAGAAGCTCCCAAGAGGGCCGACGAGGTTCCAAGAGATCTCCCAAGGTGGCCCCAAGAGGCACAAGTCATAGTTTTACGATTGGGCTTTGACGGGTTTTAATTTTGTTCGGCCTTTGGCATCCCGATGCTCCAAGACGGCCCAAGAGGCTTCCAATACCGCTCCCATATAGAGGAAGAGGACTCCAAGAGGGCCCCAAGACGGCCCGCGAGGGCCCCAAGACGGTGCTTGAGGCGCCCAAGACGGCCCGAGAGGGCCCCAAAAGCCCCAAGAGAGGCCCAAGAAGGGGAACGCGACCCAACAGCAGATCGGTCCCCCCACAAGGCCCACAGGAGGCCGCAAGAGGCCCCCAAGTGGTCCGACGAGGACCCCAATAGCTTCCCGAGGGCCTAAAAGGCCCGTAGGAGACGTCCAAGAGGCTTTAAAATAGCCCAAGAGTGCCCTCGATGCGTCAAAACTGCTTCCAGGAGGCCCCCGGGAGGCTTCCGGATTAACTCAATCTGGCCGCAGGTGGCCTCAAGTCGGGCTTCCACGCAGCCAAGACGGCCAATGACGGCTTCAGATTGCAGAACCGATACCCCCAAGAGACCCTCAGATGCCCCCCCAAGAAGCACCCAAGAGGTGCCTCCAACAGCCAGTTGACGAAGCATGCGGAACACCCCAGAAGCTCCTCAGATGCCGTCGCGCGCCTGTGCTTGATAGCGTTGTCCAAGATCTTCCAGCGCCCCCCAGGCCTGGGCTAGAACCTGAGCGCGCGCGAAGCGCGCGCGATGGTTCTAGTACGTATATACGCATATGTATGCCAGTACTCTGGTGTCAACCTAGCTGCCCATCAGTTCATAAATCTGCATGCGCGTATGATTGTGTGTCCGTGCATGCGCCAATGCATCTACCAACACACGCTCATAGTACAACACGTGCATGTGTATATGTGTGTGTCTGTCCACCCATCTATCTGGTCATTGTCTCTTTGTGTATACGAGAGTAAACCACTGGAAAGTTAAATGGCAACCACGGAACAACCATCAGGACAGCCGTTGGGACAATCAACTGGGCAACCATCGGAACAATTTTCGTAACACCAGTCGGGACAGCCATCGTGACAACCATTTGAAACCCGCGGGGCAGCTGGGAACCACCAGGTGTCATGGACCGGATACCGGATACAGGGCGATTCATGGAAGTTTGATTTGGCCCTCCCAAGTGGAGGAATCCGAGCAGCCTCGCGACACCAGCACGCACGTCGCGTACGAAACGAAATCATTTTCTGGTTGGGGCAATTGATGTTCCTCTTCGATCTCATCCCCCAACCTACGATACAGAGTAAGGCCGGGAGATGGTGGGATCGAGAGATCTATTGGCAGCGGGATCAAGGTAGGAGATATTAGATACAGAGTGGACGTCAAGGTCGGTAGGTTGACATCTAGTTGCCTGCGGCAAGTCCCGCCACCGTGCCAGCTCAGCATTCTAAGTAACCACTATTTGACACCTCGTGTCCCCAGGCTCTGGAGAGCCGTCATGAGGATGGGATGTATTAAGATTGCGTGGGCGATGGTCATGATGTCGATGCTGATGATGCTGATGGATGAGTATGATGAGTATGATGAGTGCGGCGCTGATAATGAGTATGATGATTATGTTGATCATGATCATCATGATCACAATGATGATGAGGCAGAGTATGCTGATGATGACGCCGATGACGATGACGATAATCATGATGGTGGTGATGGTGATGATGATGGTGGTGGTTATGACGTCGACGACGATTGACGAAGATGCAGATTATGATGACGGCGATGGTGATGATGATGATGATGATCATGAGTATGATGATGGTGTGGGTGATGATTACGATCTGATTATGATGCTTTTGGTGGCGATGATGACTACGCTTATATTCTTGATGATGAAGATGAATATGATGATGATGATATTGATCATTATGATGATGTTGTCGATGATGCAGACAATGATTGTGATTACGATGATGATGATGTCGATGATGGTGAGCATTGTGATGGTGGTTTTGATTATACTAGTAATACTGATTGTGATGACGCTGATTATGTTGATGCTGGTGGCGACGGCGATGGTGGTGGTTACAATAATGCTGATGGTGATTGTGATGATGATGATGGCGATGATGATGATGGCGATGCTGATGATGATGATGATGATGATGATGATGGTGATGATGATGATGATGATGATGATGATGATGATGGTGATGGTGATGGTGATGGTGATGGTGATGATGATGATGGTGATAAAGATGATGATGCTGATGATGATGCTGGTGATGATGATGCTGGTGATGATGATGCTGATGCTGATGCTGATGCTGATGATGATGATGATGATGATGATGATGATGATGATGATGATGATAATGATGAAACTCGCGTGGGCCGTCTTGGGATTTTCTTGACCTCCCGTGAGGCAGTCTTGGGGGTTCCTTGATGCTCTCTTGGGCCGTCTTGGGGCCCTCTTACGCCAGCTTGGGGCTCTCCTGTGCCGGCTTGGGGGCCCTCTTGACGGTATGGTGGGTGACTAGCGGCCGTCGAAAGGCCTTCTAAGGACGCCTTGGGTCCCACGGGAGGTCCTTTTGGGCCGCCTCGGGGCCGTCTTGGATGCCTCTTGGGCCATCGTGGAGTCTTCTTGGGCCGTCTTGAGCTGACGGCAGCCCGAAAAGGCGAGAATGCGAAGCTCACTCAAACACCCAAGGGAGATCATTGATGTTGGTTTCTCCGAACCTTGTTAGAGGTTCTCTTGTGGCCATTTTGGGCCCTCTTGGGGGTACCCTGGGCCGTCTTGAATTAGCAGTCGATCACTTTGGGGCCGTTCTGGGCTGACTTCGAGGCATCTTGGCCATCTTGGTGTCCTCGGTTGCCTGCACGGGCCGGTTTGGAAGCTCGGCCGATAACCATCGTTTTTGACGAGGGATCGTTGTTTGGGAGGCCCTGAAGCGCTTCGGAGCAGCGCCTGGGAATGCAGGAATCGCAGGACCCTCGAGCGGGTGTGCGTTGGATGAGGGACCCAGGAGTTAGCGGCCGTGCAGGAAGTGCACGATCCTCGAGCAGGTGCGCATGAAACCAGGGTTCAGACACTAGCTGCCATGCGGGAAGTGCACCATCCTCGAGCGGGAGCGGGCGCGTGTGGAATGGGGGTTCAGGCATTATCAGCCAAACGGGGAGTGTACCATCCTCGAACAGGCACGCGTGGAATGGGGGTCCAGACCTTCGTTGCCATACAGGAAGTGCACCATGCTCGAGCGGGCACGCGTGGACTGGGGATTAGGCACCAGTTGGCATGCTCCTCGAGCGGGCACGAGGGAGGTGGCCTCGGTGATTTAGGGAGAGGACACGCGACAGCCCACGAGCTGGGGGCGGGGAAGCCTTGCCAGGCAGACCTTGGCATCCCGCCACGACTCCACGTGCCACGGGGGCACGGCGGCGGAAGCCGCACCTCCGATCCGAAGCCAATCGCCAGCCGGAGGTTGCGACCGCCCCCCGCCCTGGAGGGTTTCTCCTCCGAAGGGCTTAGGCGACCCGTGCTCCTCCTATCTCCTCCTCTCTCCTCCTCCTATCTCCTCCTCCTCCTCCTCCTCCTCTTCCTGCTCCTCCTATCTCCTCCTCCTCCTCCGTCTCACTCCTCCTCCTCCTCCTCCTCCCTCCTCTCTCCTCCTCCTCCTCCTCCTCCTCCTCCTCCTCCTCCTCCTCTCATATCTCCTCCTCCTCCTCCTCTCCTCCTCCTATCTCCTATCTCCTATCCTCCTCCTCCTCCTCCTCTCCTCCTCCTCCTCCTCCTCTCCTCCTCCTCCTCTCCTCCTGCTCCTCCCTCCTCCTCCCTCCTCCTCCTTCCTCCTCCTCCTCCTCATCTTCTCCCCCCTCCTCCTCCTCCTCCCTCTCCTCCTACTCCCCTCCCCCTCCCCCATCCCCCTCCTCCTACTCCTCCTCCCCCTCCTCGCCCTCCCCTCCTAGGCTCGCCTGCGGCCCCCCCAAACTTCCTTGTCACTCGAAGGGTGGTCCTTCAGTTCTTTGGAGGCGGAAAGGGCCGGGGGGTTCTCGGGTTTCTTCTCGGTTTTTACCTCCTGTGCTCTTGGGAAGCCACGGCGCGACGAGGAGGCCGACATGCAGATCAGCGGCACCACAACGGGTATTCACTAACGGGTACTTCGGGGATTTGCCGAAAGTTGCCACTTTAGGGCCTCTTTCGGGCATTACAGCGTTGCCCACATCGGGGAGGGTTGGGTTCGCCGGGTCACTGGCCAAAGCGCCCGTTGGTGGAGTCCCCTTCAGGGGCGCTGAACAGAGGGCTGAACGTGGTCGGCCTGTGCGGGCACTGGCGCGAGAGTTGCCGCGTCAGGTCGCGCGCGAGCTCCGAAGATTCTCGGCTCGGCTAGCCGCGCTGCTCGGCATCGCTCGCACGTCTGCATTTTTCCTTCGGCGAGGGCCATCGAGGAGCATCCTTGACCATCTGGCGAAGAACCACGCACGACACCAAAAAAAACACAGGGAATGGACGTCCGAGCGATGGCGAGGCTGGCGGCTTGCGCGAGCCACCGCGCAAGGCCGCCGCGCCCTCCCGCCGCTCTGGCCCGTTGTGCCTCGTGGCCTCGCGTGCCGTGCCCGGTGCCGCGCCCTCGCCGCTCCCGCCTCGCCCAGCGGTCTGGGCCCCACCCACCTCGGCTCAAGCCGGCTTGGCCCAAGCCACCTCCTCCTTGTCCTCCTCCCCCTCCTCCTCCTCCTCCTCCTCCTCCTCCTCCTCCTCTCCTCCCTCCTCCTCCTCCTCCTCCTCCTCCTCCTCCTCCCTCCCTCCTCCTTGTCCTCCTCCCTCCTCCTCCTCCTCCTCCTCCCCTCCTCCTCCTCCTCCCCCTCCTCTCCTCCTCCCCCCCCCCTCCTCCTCCTCCTCCTCCTCTCCTCCTCCTCCCTCCTCCTCTCCTCCTCCTCCTCCTCCTCTCCTCCTCCTCCTCCTCCTCCTCCTCCTCCTCCTCCTCCCCCTCCTCCTCCTCCTCCTCCTCCTCCTCCTCCTCCTCCTCCTCCTCCTCCGGCGCGCCCTCACCATGAGTGAGCAGGCGAGGAAGAGTCGACGAGAATTCTCAGCCAATGTCTTGGCGAGCTGCGGAACGGGCGTTGTGTGAACATGTGTGTGACAGGCCCGATAAAAAACGCTGAAGATCCGATGGTCAGTTGCGCACTCTGCGCAAGGGGGCAGTTCGCCATCAACGCCTCGAGCTGTTTTTTCGCACGGTGCTACTTGAAGATGGATTGTGGAATGTTTTTTTGGCGGCCTGGTCTAGCACCAGAGTTGACAGCCAGTGTTGCTTATATTGGTTTACGCTGTGGTGCATACCCGGTTGTGCGAGACTCCCTTGAGGCGGCAAAGGCATCTTGGGTTGGAGCATCTGCTGAATCAGCTACGAAGGTTCGGCCCACTGGCATGTTTGCAGCAGGGTGAATGGGTTCCATGGTGGTCTATTGCTTACTCCAGATTTCGTAATAAAAGGGAGGGGGTCTGGGCCCTCCAAGACAAGCCATTTCAGACCTCCCCCGTGGGAGAACCCTCCAAAACATCGTCCCCAGACCCCCCAGGCCCTCCAAGATAGCCTGGAAGAGACCCCCCCCCGAAATGAGACCCCCTCCCTTTATTACGAAATCTGGAGTAGCATCCCCAGGCCTGATGATTATGACTCAGATGCAGGCGGAGGCAGGTCGACTGGGCCTGGACGGCTTCTATGCATGAAGAGCCAAAGTTGGTCTGGCTCCCTCGTTTCAGGGGATGGTTCAGGCCCTGCGCCACATTGACATTGCCTCTGCAGGTGCTGCTAACGCAGGAGTGTTCTCGGGAGGTGTGCGTGCCTTTTGGCGTGGTTCGAGTGTGGGTACACTACGCGGTGGCGTGATGAATGGATCCCAAGTGATGAGCTACGATGCAATGCTGACACATATCAAAGCACAACCTTTTACCTGATGGGCCTGCAGTGCACCTGTCAGCATCTGTGATAGCATCGATGTGCTGCACAACGTGTTCCATGCCGTTGGATGTTACGCTGGCTTTCTATCAGATCGCAGTCAACTTGGATGGCCACCGTAAGGAGCGTTATGGATCATAAGGGCCTCTCGCATGCGCAAGAGCGATGCTTCAGAAGTCTCGTCCTTGCATCTTCATCCGCGGCTGGGTGCCCAGCTTTGCAAAGATGCTCCCAAGTTGCGTGTTTTCTATGTGGTTGTATGAGCAATTCCGCCGGCTAGCTGGCATTGGTTATCTTGGCTAGCTCTATGGGAATACAGAGCCCCGTCTTGTTAAAGAAATTGTTGCCGAGACTTGTGATGGACCATGAGATCCGATGTTGCGAAACAAATGCAGCATCGCGGAAAGTCACGACCGCAGCCCTAGACCCATTCCTTGTGCAGCTCTTTTTGAGTCCGGATCGATCTGTGATAGTCTTGGGGCCTGGAATGTTTGCGAGGTTGCCAGGGCTGACAAATCGCAAAGCCAAGATCTCAGGGGAGATCGCTGCCCCTGATGTTTGGGAACTCCATTAAGTTTATGTTCATATTCTCGGCTCTCCCACTGATCACGCGATTGGCTTCCTATTTACAGTGCCGTTTTTAATACATGCTCCGCGTGCGGACCATGTATTAAACATGCAGGGATGTTGTGTTGAAAACAACGGTGAGCTCATGCATAAATTTATGCATACATTCATCATGCATTAAACTTCTTATGAGTTTAAACATCCTATGCATTAAACACTGCAATGTATGTGGATATATCTATGTGTATGTGGGCCCCGCTGGATCGCGATGCCGCAAGACGCAGGGGCGGCTCGCCGCAGCGCCCGCCCGCAGGACTGCTCGAACTGCGGCGGCGAGGAGGGCGAGGCGCGTTTCTGCGCGGGGGGGGGTTCCCGCCGTCTCGCCTGGCATCGTTGGAGTGCCACCCGTGTTCTGTTGATCCCTGCTTTGAAAGGGGTTCAGGGGCATGGTGTGCGCGGTATGGTGCAACAAAGAGGTTGCATTTGAGACGCGTCTTTTTCCTCATCTGTGGTGTCATTTTGCTGTGGGAAACGAAGACACAACGAATCTCGTTCGCTGGGAGTAGAAAAACAAGTCGTCTCGCCTGGCATCGCTCGGACGTGCGCATTTTTGTTCTCGGCGAGGGCCATCCAGGACCATCCTGGACCATCGAGCAAACAAACAAACACGCACGAGACCGAAAACTGCACGGAATGGACGTCCGAGCGACGGCGAGCTCGTGATGCTAGAATCCGACCCCGCGGGGTCTGCTTCGGTCCGATTCGAAAACTGGGTCGCTTCGCTCCGATCAATCCGATCCGATCGATGCGATCCGATCGATCCGACCGAGTCGATCCCATCCGACCCGATCCGATTCGCTGCCGAGCTTCCAACGGTCAGGTTCGGCCCGACGCTAACATGCCCAGGGTCTTGTCGCTGCGTGATTCCAGGCCTCCTGGACTGGGTCGCAGGATCGCGCCGCACGGCCGATGCATCGGCGATGCGGGTTTATTTGGAGCCTGGTGTTCTCCATGCCGACGTCGCCGATGCATCGCCCACGTTGCCGATGCATGGGCGATGCGGCCCGATCCTCCGACCCCGTCTACTCGGACCTCGCTTGGGAGGACTAGTGGTATCCGACCCCGATCCAAGCCTCTGGGTCGGTTTGGGAGGTCGCCCTGGCGACTCTGGCGGCAATCAATCGGGGCAAGGCCTTTGTCGAGGAGTGTTTTGCCCGTTTCCACACACACACACACCCGCTCTACGATATTGATGCGACTCATAATTAGCTGTGTAGCGACACAGAGCTGGCAAAGTATATCCAACATGGGCAGTCATGTTCTTCTGGTTTGGGGTCGATTGTCACGCAACCATATTGGTAGCTCGCGCCGCAACAAGAAACAACATGAAGGGGGGGACTGGCAGTTTGCGGCTTCTGGGAGCCCTTACCAGGCCCTGCTCAGCCTCCGCGGCCCCCTCCCATGTATCGCCCCCCCATGAATTCGCGCCCAACGCCCGCGCCTGCCATGGTGCACACGCACCGGTCCGGGCATGGCCCGCCCTGCCCCCTGGCCAAGGGCAGGAAGGCGCATGCGCCGATGCGGGCCTCAAGAGGGGCCTGCCCACAAGTAGTGTGTGTGTGTGTGTTTGTGTGCGTGTGTGCACAGCTCTCTTCAACTTTACTCTCAGAGAAGCTTCTTCCTTAGTGGATGTCCTCTCGAAGAAGTTTCTGTTCCTCTGGTCGGAGGCAACGATATAGGGGGGTTGGACACAGGGGGGGGGGCATCGCCCCCTGATCGCCCATTGGTCACCGAGAGGGGGCCGATAGCCCCAACCTGCCCATGAAGAAGCTGCGGATGCACTAACGGGGGCCCATCGCCGATCTATCGACGATGTGTCGCCGATTTCAGGTCGATGCGCCCCTGTGCCAGTCCCCCCCCTTCGTTGCCCCTCATCTTGCAGCTAGCCTCTGCCCACAGTCGGTGTAGATATCCGTTCTTCCCCTGAGGTCCGCGGTTGCAAAAAAAATGCAACCTCGCAAAAAATCGCGACCGTATCTTACTGCGCCATTTATCGAGCCGGATCGATCTGTGAGGGACCTCTGGCCTGAATCTGCGCGAGAAAGCCCGGCTCGATCGAGCAGTGGCGAAGCGTCTTGGCTCGCCTAACAGTCCACCAAATAATGTTCTAATAACCTTTCGTGGTCTGCACGATCTGTTCTCAGAACGTTTCTGGCTGGGGCTGCCTTGTTTTACCCCTCGGGCTTATGATCTCCGAAGCTTGCTTGTGTTCCTCGAACATTGTTTGGATCTAAGAACACGTTTTGGTGGGCCTGTAGAAATGCCAGGACGGTCGGTCCCTGCTCAGCTCGAGCAAGATCGACTAGACGTAAGTGACCTTTCGCCGGAGTGACCTTCAGTGCGGGCACGGATGGGCACCCAGACGGCTGAAAACGAAGCAGTCGCAGCGTCTTGCGCACCCAGGTTTGGCCCCCCCGCGGCCCCCAAAACGTCGCGCACCAAAGGTCACCCTTACCCAGGGTCACTCTTGCGTACACGGTAGGTTCGCGTCGTGTCGACCGGCGGCGACCCCGCCGCCGACGTTCAACGTTGAACGCCGACGGCAGCCCAGAATCGGTCGATGTTGAACGATCGGACGTTGCGGAGACGGCCGATCGTTCAAGGTTGAACGATCCAGCGCGGTGTCAGGAACCAACGCCAGGGTCGATACGGCACGAACCTGCAGTAGCCGACAACAGCTGAGACGCCAGGATCTCCTGGGCCTCCCGGAGAGGCCGCCCCGCGGCCCCGGGCGGAGGGCGCCCGCGCCTCGAGGCTCCCCCTTGCCGCCAGGGGCGCGCGCTCGCCCACGGGGCGCGCGCGCTCCCGGTCACGGCCGCGGCCACGCCCGCTGGTGGACCACACAGTGTCCAGAGCTTTATAACGTCGATGGGGTTATTAAGTCTCCTAAGGTGGGGGAACGTATTCATATAGCGGGGGCTTGGGCGCACCAATCTCACACCCTTGATGTGCATACGTCCCTGGGTACCTGGTTCTGCACTAAGTGTGGGGCCATTGCTGAGAAGCTGAATAAACTTCTTAGCAAGCCATGTTCTGGTAGGATCAATAATAATCGGCAGGAATACCTCGATCGGATTGCGGCCCACAGGAAGCCGAAAGTCCTCAGCCAGGCCGAGCAGAAGGCCAGGCGGTCGAGTGCTATGTAATCCGATGCTCATATCACTAACTTGCATTGCGCAACGGGCTCCACTCCACTCCACTCCACTCCACTCCACTCCACTCCACTCCACTCCACTCCACTCCACTCCACTCCACTCCTTTCCTCCTCCTCCTCCTCCTTCTCCTATCTCTCCTCCTCCTCCTCCTCCTCCTCCTCCTCCTCCTCCCTCCCTCCCTCCTCCTCCTCCTCCCTCCCTCCCTCCCTCCCCCTCCCTCCCTCCCTCCTCCCTCCCTCCCTCCTCCCTCCCTCCTCCTCCTCCTCCTCCTCCTCCTCCCCCTCCTCCTCCTCCTCCTCCTCCTCCTCCTCCTCTCCTCCTCCTCCTCCTCCTCCTCCTCCTCCTCCTCCTCCTCCTCCTCCTCCTCCTCCTCCTCCTCCTCCTCCTCCTCCTCCTCTCTCTCCTTTTCCTCCTCCTCCTCCTCCTCCTTCTCCTCTTCGCCCGCCCCGTTCCAGCCCTGCGTCTTTCAGGAGGAGACCCTCTCCACCTCCACCCTCTCCACGCTCCCCGGGTGGGGCCCGCGTACGGCCAGCGCTCGGGGGCGGCCAAGAGGGGGGTGATGACTGGGGGGGCGATGGACATTCTGGCGTGTGCCAGGATGTTTCCTCGGATCTCAGGGCGCCTCTTCTTTTTCTTCACTGCGTCCCTGGCCCCCCCCCCTTGGCCGCGCCCCCCACTCTCGGGCGCCCCCCCCCTTGGCCGCCCCCGAAGCGCGCCTAGCGCATGGACTCTGTAGGCCTCGTTGTCGCGTGGTTGTCCCTGGTGGAGCCCGTGCAGAATTATAATGTCGGTGTCTCCCATGGCTGTCCCGTGGCCGTCGCGTGGTTGCCCCACGGTTGTCACGTCGGTGGCCCGTCGTTGTCCCCTGTTTGTCCCATGGGTGTCCCTCGGTTGTCCCGCGGTTGTCCCTTGGGTGCCCAGATGGGGGCGGAGTAGATGGGGTCGGAGGATCTCGCCGCATCGCCCATGCATCGGCGATGCGCCGGCGATACGGCTCGATGTGGAGCCCAATTTTCTCCACGCCGGCGTCGCCGATGCACCGCCGACGTCGCCAGTGCATGGCCGATGCATCGGCGATGCATCGGTGATGCATCGCCGACGCATCGGCAATGCGGCGCGACCCTCCGACCCCATCAACTCCGACCCGTCTGATTGGGCGGCCTCTACAGGCAACGCGACTAGCAAGGGCGCGCACCCTCATCTAGGGTGCCCTTTGTGTCCTTGCCTCTGCGGCCCGTCCCTTCGCCGCTTATCACCTGGCATCGCTCGGACGTGTGCATTTCTCCTTCGGCGAGGACCATCGAGGAGCATCCTTGATCATTTGGCGAAAAAGCCACGCACGGAACCGAAAAAAAAGCACAGGGAATGGACGTCCGAGCGATGGCCAGTGTGATTCACTGGCCTCTCCCCGGGTCGAGGGCGTCGTTGCGTCCGTGGGTCTTTGGTCGCCCGCCGCCGCCCAGACATCTTGTAACTTTCGCATCCCAGGGTCAGGAGGAGAACAAAGACACAGACACACTTCAGCTCCACTCCCAGGACAATATGGGAAAATCTGGGAAGTGGTGGGGAAGACAGGCACCCAGAAAATATGGGGAATGATTTTATGTGTGTGCATTTTTTTTTATGTGTGTGTGTGTCCCAGGGCCCCTTCAAAGGGTCTTGCGCCCTTGCGTGCACATGTTGCTCGCATCAAACTGGCAGGGTCTTGGACCCAGCCAGCTTCAGCCACGCGCAGATCAGGAGCGAAAGAAGGACGGACGAGTACACGAAGCCGTGTTGGTTTTGAAAGTGCACATTGCGCGAGCGTTCGTAAAGCGAGGTTGGCCTCGCGGACTGGGGGCCGTCTCCATGTACGTGGCTGGGCGCGTACGTCCTCCGTGGTCTCCCTAGCAGAGGGGGGTGGGGGGCAGAGGGGAGGGCTGCTCAGAAGCACCCTCGCTTCTTAGAAGGCGCGGGCCTTGCCTGTAGATGCAGCAGGGCCGGCGCCTTCTAAGAAGCAGCCTTCTTTTGAGAAGCCTCCCCCCCCCCTCCCGGTGCGCGCCGCCAGCATCTGGCGACTCGGACAGCACCACGCCGAAGGTCAGGTCATAACCCTTTCAACGCCCAGGGGCTGCTCTCGCACCCGGGAGCCGTCACGCGACGAAACGACCACTCGGGATGCGACGACCGTGGGTGAAAGGGGGGAGACGAGCCCCGTCCCTGGAAGTCTCTGGAAGCTCCCTGAGGTCCCCCCGTGCCTTGGGGGGCCACCAATAACGGCCAGAGCCTCCCCGAGCAGCGACGACGACGAGGATCCACGACCTCCAAAACAGTGACAACGACAGCCTCCCAAACGTCCCCCACAGCTATCACCGCGACGGCCATCAGCTCCGACGCCGCAGAAGGAGTGGGGCATCGCAGAACATCACCCTCCTCCTCCTCCTCCTCCTCCTCCTCCTCCTCCTCCTCCTCCTCCTCCTACCTCTCCAGTGCGTTGTTCGATCTGTGGTGGTCCCTGGGGCCCGAAGCCGAGCGTGAACTCCGCAAGGGGAGCAAGCACAACGCCCGGGGTCACGGGGCCGTCGGCGGCGGCGCCGGCGGAGAGGCCGGCGGCGGCGAAGCGAAGGGTGGAGGTTCCACTAAACCCAGTTCTGCCAACGCCCGTTTATGTCATCGCGCGCGAGACCTTTTTTTTCTGTTGTGCGCCGCCCAGGTGTCCTTCGGCCAGCCGCAGCCCTACGCCGTGCCCCGCCGCCTGGGCGCCCAGAGGCCAAGCGCGGCCACGGGCGCGCCAGTCGGGCAAGGCCTCGGGGCCGCCTCCGTCGTCGCCGCCGCCGCCGTCGCTAGTCCCAGACACCCTCGGGTCGTGAAAAAATCACGACGGAGGCTTTTTCTTAATTTTCAGCCTCCGGGGGCCCTCACTTGGCCTCGGGAGCGTCAAAAAACGACTCAGGATGCAAAGCCGGTCATGGGGAAAGGGTCGGGACCTCTGGGGGTCGACGTGATGAAAAAAACATTACGTCGGGGGTCTGGGTTCCCAGACGCCCTCGGGTCAGAACAGATTCCTGACGGATCGGAGGTGGATAGACCTCCTACCCTGACACGTCGATTAAGGAATCGGCCGTTGTCGGTTCGCGAGAGGGCGTCGCGGCCGTCATTTTTGCGGGTCCAGGTCCGTCGGTTTCGGTCCCAGGCCGTTTTCACTAAGGGGAGGTTTACTAAAGGGAGGTTTGTCCACCGCCGAACGGAAGGTTTTTCGTTATTCTCGTCCTCCAGGGGCCCTCACCGGGCCTCGGGACCGTCAGAAAACGATGCAGGATGAGAAACCGGTCCTGGGGAATGGCTCAAGAACTCTGGGGGTCGACCTTATGAACAAATCTTGACGTTGGGGGCCTGGGTTCTGCAGTAGGTTCATGCGGCGTTGGCGCGCTGGCGACGCCAGCGAAGGCGTTCAAGATTAAAGTCTGGTCTGGGACGCGGGAGTACCGAGGGACACGGTAACGCTTTTCTGTGCCCGGCGGGATTGAATCGTGGGCGATCGGGGCCGCGATCGTTTCAAGGTGGAACGATCGACGCGATATCAAAATCTTGTGCGCGCGCCGACACCGCACGAACCTACCGTAGGCCGCCGAAGTGGGATCGAAGTAGATGGGGTCGGAGGATCGCGCCGCATCGCCGATGCATCGGCGGTGCCGCTCGATGTGGTGGATGCCGATGTTCTCCGTGCTGACGTCGCCGATACATTGCCGAAGTCGCCGCTGCATCGGCGGTGCACAGCCGGTGCACTGGTGACGCATCGACGGTTCGGCGCGATCCTCCGACTCCATCTGCCCGGGCCCCGTCTCTAGGAGGCCTCCCGTTGTCGTCGTCGCCGTCCCGCCGTTGGCCCCGAGATCCAGGCGCTGCAGTTTTGCCACACCGTGCGTTTCGCCAGGTGCCGGGCCTCCCGACCATCATAGAAGGGAGTATCTACAACTAGGAAGAAATAGTACGGGGATGATTTTTTGAGTATTTTGTGACTATCTTTGAACTCTTTTCGAGAAATGTTGATTTTTCATACAAGATCCGCCTGTAGGATCGATCGGGTTCGAAGAGTGTCGAAGAGAGATGGGGTCCATAAAGCGTTCCGTGCGGTGTCTCCCGGCCTCGGGCTCCTGGGACTAGTTATCACTCATCGATTTGGCCTGGGAGATGCTGCAGGACGATGGGGTCTGGGGTTCCGTTCGTGGCTTTCGCGATGCTGCATGTTTTTCCCTCACGTCGGATCTCAGGGTCGTCGTCGTCGTCGTCGTCAAAGTTGTAAGGACTGTTGATCTATAGAGGCGGTTCCGGGCGCCCTCGCCTCGACGATGGGTACATGTTCCATGAAGACGACGTTCTTGCTCGAGCGCGGTGTTGTTTTCCCAATCTTGGTTGTTGATACTCCAGTTACGACGACAACGGTTCCAGCTTTTAATTTCCTCACAATGTGTTTTCGGACGCCTTCACCAGAGAGGCGCCGCAATTCTCGAACGGCGCTTTCGCTGGACACTTCCGCGCAATCAGTCCAGTTCGCGCCGACAGCGGTTTCCGTTCGACGCTTCCTCGCAATTTATTATGATGCGCCTTGATCAGAAGACGCCCACGCGGTCAGCAATGGCGCTCTCCCTTGAGACTTCTTCGCAGTCCACTTGCGTTGGCAAGGACCCAACTGCGACGACAACAGTTGCCGCCCAATATGCTTCTTCAACTTACTACGCGCTCTGTTCAGGTTGCGCTCGCGGTGCTCTCTCGCGAGATTTTCTCGAAGTTCAGTTACATTGAAAACGTCCCAACTACCACGACAATTGCTCACGTTCTGTATTTCCTCCCAGTTTACTCCGAGGCGCGTTGGCCAAGAGCGCTCCCGCCCTCACCTGGTAAGTCCTCGGAGCTCACTCCAGTTAGTGGAGGCCCAGCTACGACGAGAGCGGCTCCCCGTGTGATACTTCGAGGCGATCTGGCCCGAGGCGCGTGGGCCAGAAGTCCCCTAGCTCAGGAACGGCGCTCTCGCCAGGGCATCCCTCGCAATTCGTTCAATGCTGCGAAGGCCCAGCTACAACGACAACGGTTGCCGCTCGATGCTGCCTCGTGAATCAACCGCGTGCGCCCTGGTCATATGCACTGTCACACTCAGGAATGGCCCTCTCAGCCGAGGTTTTTTTTCTGGTAAGTCGTGCAAGTGGGTTAGTTGGGGAACGAATACTGACATAAAACAACGCGGAGGTCCGCGCTGGTTTTCTCGGATCGGCGATGGACCCCCCTCCCTGGCGCGCGAAGCGCGCCAGGGGCGGCGTCGGAGGCGCCTCCAGGGGTCCCCAGCGCGCCGATCCGGGAAATCCGCGTGGACCTCCGAGTGTTATGTTCATGCCCTTGTTCGTTCCCCTCGTGAAAGGCCAGCTGCGACGAAAGCAGCTTCTGCTCAGTCTTTCCTCACAGCTTACTCCGAGACGCCCTGGAGGCCACTCGCTTACGGTGGTGCACTGCCCGCGGGCGAGGTGGCTCACTTCACCATTAAGGCGGCGCGGTACGCATGCAGAGGGCATTGCTCGGGGTTTCTCGTCGCAGGAGCGGGTAGCACAGTCAACTCGCACAGGAAGGATCCGCGACTGTCCATGGTTACCCCCTGCATCCTTCCCTTTCGACCCATCCTTGGCCGCTTTCGCTGGCCGCGCCCCACTCGCAAGGCCCCTGCATCCTTATCGTGCGTCCTCATTATACGGTTGACTGTGGTGAGAAGAAGCCTCGCAGCAAAGGAGTGTGTCCGTAGACATAGCAGGCGGGCACAAGGGATAATAACATGAAGTCAAGCCAGCCTGTTAGATCACATGTTTGCAAGGTTGTCGTCGTCTTTGTTGTCGTCGCGTCGCTGTCGTCGCGGTCGTTTTCGTTGTCGGTCGACGTCAACGTGAGCGTCGTCGTCCATTTTTGTCGCCTCATCCTCGTCTTTTTGTTGGGTGGGGAATGAATCAGGTGGTGGAGCTCCCCCAGTCTCACCCCCCTCCGTGCTCGTGCATCGCTGTTCTCCGTCTCCTTCTTATTCATGTTGCTTCTTCAGGGTTGATAAAGGGGGGAGGCAGAGCGAGGGAGAATGGAGGGGTAGGGACAGGGAGGAGAGTTCATTTGCGTCATTATGCAATATCCATGCATCGTCACTGTACCATCCTGAACGATCACGCATTATACATGAATCAGCAGAACAGGTATAATCTTTACGAGATGTTCCCCCGCGGGGGTCCCAATATGGACGCCACACCGCCCCAGACCCTTTCGGAACGTCGCCGTCGTCGGCGGCGGCGTCGTCGGCTGCGCCGTCGTCGTCGGCCATGCCACCGTGGGCGTCGTCGTCGTCGTCGTCGGTGTCCTCGTCGTTGTCGTCGTCGTCGTCGTCGTCGTCGGTGTCCTCGTCGGTGTCCTCGTCGTCGTTGCGGCAGGCGCGGGCCGCGCCCCGCGCCAGCGGCGGGGCGGCGGCGACGCCGCCGCGCCGCCGCGCGGGCCCGCCGGCGGGCGCCAGCAGCGCTTCGAGCTGGGCGCCGCGGCCGCCTCTGGCGACGAGGCGGGGCGGCGCCCTTCGGGCCTCGCGCGGCCGGCAAGGGGCGCTCACGGCTCGGCCGGCTCGGCGGGGCGTCGCAGGCGGTTGCACTCGGCCGGCTCGGATGGGCGCATGCTCCACCACCACTGCCATAGGAGGGAGGAGGAGGAGGAGGAGGGAGGAGGAGGAGGAGGAGGAGGAGGAGGAGGAGGACCTCCTCATCGTCTCCTCTTCCCCGCCCTGCATGTTGCACATGGTCGTGGTTGGGGGGGGTTTGCCCAGCAGGCTCGGTCCAGTCGGTTGATGCGTCGTTGCCGCGCCGCTGCGCCCGTCTGTAGGGGAACGAAGAATGACATAAACACAAAAATTCGGATGTCCGCGCGGATTTCTCGGATCGGCGCCGGACTCCCCTCCCTGACGCGCGGAGCGCGCCGGCGGCGGCGCCGGAGGCGCCGCCACGGGGACCCAACGCCGATCCGTGAAATCCGCGCGGACCTCCGAGTGTTTATGCTCATGTCATTCTTCGCTCCCCTCTTCCACGGCACTCCAGGCTCGGGATGCCTTCCAGCGGCTGCGCCTTGCCAAGAGCGTTCCTGGGAGTGCCCGGCTCGTCCCGAACGACCGCCAGCGTATTGTCAGGAGAGAAAAAAACACACACAGACACAATTAATCATCGATTCCCCAGAGAATATGGGAAAATATGGGATGTGGGGGGGGACAAAAACCCAGAAAACATAGCAAAATATGGGGCATCCTGTTATTTGTGTGTGTCTTTATCTGTGTGCCCCAGGGCCCCATGCACACTGACCCGAGAGCCAGACGACGAGGGCCACTCGGGGGGGGGGGGGAATTGGGAAATGAGAGGCTATTGGGTAACTTACCAGTTTGAAGCATATCCCTATCCCTATGTTTGACATCACCTCACCTCGATGCCGATCTTGAGGATTCCCTCAGTTTCTGAGGGCCTATCCCTCGGATTGTCCTCGCTTTTTGCTCGCCCAGCTTAGGGATAGGGACACGTTCGAGGCTGATTGGGTAGCTTCTGTGCGCCTGGCTTCGGCCCCGCCGCTGGGCGCTCGTCTCGATGCACCGGCGCCTGCGGCGAAGCATCGACCCCTGGCCTTTTTGGGCCCTGGAAACGACAGGGCCGTTTTTTTACCGGTTCCGTTTTGCCGTTTTTTTGCCGGTTCCGACGCAGTTTTTTTACCGGTTCCGTCGCCGTTTTTTGACCGGTTCCGGCTCCGGTTCCAATCTTGGAGCCGTTTTGTTGCCGTTTCCGGTCGCCGTTTTTTTTGCCGTTTCCATTTTTAAGGGACATTTTTGGGAAACGGTGAAAAAACGGCCCTGCCGTTTCCGGGGCCCACAAAGCCCTTGGCATCGCTCGGACGTGTGCATTTTTTCTCGGCGAGGGCCGTCGAGGAGCATCCTTGATCATTCGGCGAAAAACCATGCACGAAGCCGAAACATGCACGGGAAATGGACGTCGGAGCGACGCCAAGTGTCCCATGCAGGGATTCAGTATTAAGCATAGCGGTGAGTTCATGCATACATGTATCCATACATGAATCATGTATTAACAGTCCTAAATCTTTCAAAAATCCTATGTGTTAAAAACTGCCCTGTAGCGCCACTGTGGGTGGGCCTCCAGGAGCGAGCGGGTGGCCACGGCAGCGGTGGCGCCCGCGCCGGCCACCGCCCCCCCTCTGCCTGGTGAGAAAACGGCGGGGGCGGCCGCGCAGGCCCCTCAGCGCGCGCTCCGACCACAGAACACCTACGTGCAGTGTTTAACACATGCTCCGCGTGCGGAACATGTATTAAACATGCAGGGATTTTGTACGAAAAACCACGAGGAGTTCATGCATACATTGATCCATACATGAGTCAGGTTTTTCCCAACCATCCTGTGGTGTTGGGTCCTCGTTTTGAAGAGACGGTGCCCCGCGTTCCTCCTCCCGCTGCCCCCTCCCCCCTCCTCCCATTATCATCACCATCCTCATCATGCTCATCATCATGAGTATCGTCATCATCATCATCCACATCGTGGTTGTCGGTCATCATCATCATCATCATCATCATCATCATCATCATCATCATCATCATCATCATCATCATCGGCACACCCCTCACACGTTTCGTGGCCCCATAGGGAGCTCCACCGAAGGCCCAAATGGCTGCGTCCGCATGCCGCCGCCGCCCAATTTTGGCACACCCACCCCACCCATTTTGGCACACCCCTCACACGTTTCGTGGCCCCATGGGGAGCTCCACCGAAGGCCCAAATGGCTGCGTCCGCATGCCGCCGCCGCCCAATTTTGGCACACCCCTCACACGCTTCGTGGCCCCATAGGGAGCTCCATCTAAGGCCCAAATGGCTGCGTCCGCATGCCGCCGCCACCCCATATTTGGCACACCCCTCACACGTTTCGTGGCCCCATAGGGAGCTCCACCGAAGGCCCAAATGGCTGCGTCCGCATGCCGCCGCCACCCAATTTTGGCACACCCCTCACACGCTTCGTGGCCCCATAGGGAGCTCCACCGAAGGCCCAAATGGCTGCGTCCGCATGCCGCCGCCACCCAATTTTGGCACACCCCTCACACGTTGCGTGGCCCCACAGGGAGCTCCACCGAAGGCCCAAATGGCTGCGTTCGCATGCCGCCGCCACCCAATTTTGGCACACCCCTCACACGTTGCGTGGCCCCACAGGGAGCTCCACCGAAGGCCCCAGTGGCAGACCTCGCATGCCGCCCGCCACGACGACAGCCTCACGGGGGACCTCACGGGCCCGCTGGCGTTCATCGAGCCCCGCACGTCGGAGCCGTTCACCTTCCGCACCTCCAAGGTCACCCGGACGGGCTTCCCGTTTTCACACGGCAGGGTCATCATCACGGTGGCGTGCCAGGGGCGCACCATGCGGGAAGGCGGCGGGGCGGGGGAACGGCGCCACCGGGCAGTCTACGGCCGAACCTTTCGAACGCGAGCGGTCCACCTTCTCGGTCCCGCGGGCTCTCGCCCTGGGCCGTCGGCTGTCTTGCGCGCCGCTCCCTCGACCGACGCCGCCCAGGCGTGATCCTGGACTGCGGCCGCCACGAGGTCGGGAACGGCAAGAAGGAGGGCGACGACTGGTGGCTGGAGCTCTACGCGCTGCTCTCGCGCGCCACGCGCCACGAGGATCTCCTGCTCATGCGGGCGCCGCTCATCGAGTTCTTCCTGGCAGGGCCGCCGGAGGGCTTGCGGAAGCAGCTGGGGCAGTTTGCTGCGCGCGCGCGAAGCGGTGCAGGAGGGAGGCGACGGCCCTCGCCAGAGAGCTGGGCTTCAGCGAGTTCACCCGCGAGGCCTGACCTGGGGAGAGGCCCCGCACGAGCCAGCGGCGCGCGCTGGTTGTCGCTGACGCATTGGATGACCCCAGCTCGTCGTCGGGATTTCTCGCCAGAGGATGACCGGCGCCTGTCGGGGGATTTCACCCAGATCGCGCCATTTTCGCACGCCTCGCCACGCCGTACGGGGGCGCTATCCGTTGACTCAGAGTCGCAGTGGACAACCCCCGCGCGTCGATGGGATCCCCTCGGGATGACCAGACCGCGTCGGCGAGGACTTCCCAGGCACTTTCGCGCGGCGCCGCCTGCGCGCTGCATTTTGCGCGGCTCGCTGTCGGTCTGGAGGCAAACACGTCCCCCCTCGTCTCTCGCTCCTCCTGCTTCCCATCGATTATTGACCGCGCGCTTCCCCGTTTCGTTTCTGCCGCTGCTGACCTGCCTTCGACATCCACACGGCGTCTCCGTCACCTCTTCCTGCGTGCCCAGTAACAGGTCTCACGGTGCGATGATGATACTGATGTGTTGGCTCGCCCCAGTGAGCTCTCCTCCTCCGCCCGCCACCTCCTGCCCGCGCTGCCCTGTGCCTCGTCCATGCAGTGGCGCGGCGCCTATGAGAAGAGGGGCCTAGTTTGCGTGCCCCCTCCTTCGTCTCATATCCGTGCGGTGCTCGCAGCTGCATATGGTTGGGTCCTTCGCCAGGCTAATTTTTGTACAAAAAAACAAAAATCCATTGAAAATTGCCCTGGGGTACAACTAATTGACAATTTCCTATGTATGCGTTGTGTAGAAAATCCTATGTATTAGAACTCATAAGCATTAAAATCCGATGTTAACATACATATCCGATGTGCAGACACGCAGTTTGGAGGAGGGTGATGCGACACCAACACCACCCTGGAGCCCACCTCCATCGAGGAGGTCCACGACGCCTCCCCGAGCTGGAGGCCGGGGATGTCTCGACCGAGAGGGGGGACCGCACCACCAGGGAGGCCCCCCTCGCTCCTCGCATATCCTCGCCCTGTTGGTGTTGGTGTCGCCTTTCCTAGTTCCTGACAGTGGCCCCCCCCCAGAGAGCGGGGTGCCCGCAGATTCCCTAACGACCTCCCCAAGGTTCAAGAGGAAGTCGAAACTGGACGTGGACGACCCACCCCGCATGCCCCATCCCGTCCATGGGCATGCGGTTTCGATGCGGAGGGCACCTCGCCGATGTGCACGGATCAAGCCCGCCTAGGAACATAACGCAGTTTGTGAGGGGCACGGTGCGCTCACGGTGGGCGCCTGACAGGTGCGCAAATGGATGCCAGGTTGCGCACCGACATGGTGAGCGGTGCTACATCGCGCGGCGCGTTTGCACCTGCCTTTGGACGGTGCGACTTTGCGTGCCGATGGGTCGGCGACGCGGGTCCATCGGCGAGACGCCGCCGACTCCAGCTAGTAACATGTTCCCCTGAGCTGGTCCTCTCGTGCGAATCCTCTCATCCCGTCTCTCCAAGCCGCGCTGGCTCAAAAGACTTGTGCTGGAGGTTCACTAGTCACGTTTTTTGTTTAGCGTCCAGGGGAGGAACGCGTCCAGGCCTCAGGACACCGTCGAAGGCGCCTCGGCCAATCAAGCGCCGCCTTCGGGGGGCAGAGGACAGTTGGCGCACGCAATGACTGGCATCGTCGGCCTCGGAGCTCTGAGATCACAGAGGCAGTCTCAACATGCCCACAGGCAACCGTTCGGATCGCCGACGCCCGCGCCGGGCGGCTGCGGGACGATGGGGGAGGAGGAGGAGGAGGAGGAGGAGGAGGAGGAGGAGGGAGGAGGAGGGAGGAGGAGGAGGAGGAGGAGGGAGGAGGAAAAAATAATAAACAAAATAATAATGAGAATAAGAAGAAGAGAGGAGGAGGAGAGGAGGAGGAGGAGGAGGAGGAGGAGGAGGAGGAGGAGGAGGAGGAGGAGGAGGAGGAGGAGGAGGCCTGTGCGATCCCGCCGCTCGCCGCTGCTCTGCGGGCCGGGCCCTCCCCGCGACGCTGCCGCACACGGCGGCCTCGCCGTGCGCGCGCGCGCGCCGGGGGCGCCCTGATGCCCTCGGAGGCCTCGGAGGCACAGGGAGGCCTCGGAGGCACTCGGAGGCCTCGGAGGCTTCGGAGGCCCTCCGGAGGCCCTCGAGGCGCTCGCGGGCCCGTCGGGGCCCCTCTGGGGCCGCTCGGGGCTCCTCGGGGGCCCTTTGGGGGCCCCTCGGGGGCCCCTCGGGGGCCCCTCGGAGAGCTCGGAGGGCCCGCCGCGGGCGGCGGCGGGCGCCGGCGCCGCGGCCCGCGGCCGCAGGAGCCGTCGGAGTCGGAGGGGTCGGAGGCGGAGCTGCTGCCCAAGGCGGCGCGCCGGCGAGAGCAGGCCCGGCCGGCCTCCGGCCAGCCTGCGCCGCAGTCGGAGGTTGCCGTGGGCACAGTCGCCGTGGGGGAGACGCCGCCGCGCGCACCCAGAGCTCCAGCGCGTTGGAAAAGTCCAGACGGAGGGTTTTCGCAGTTGTCGGCCTCTGGGGTGAAGTCGGGCCTGTGCCTCTACAGGTGCTTGTTCTTCTTTTCACAAATTTTCAAAAGTAGTCTGGGACGATTTGTGTTTTAGTTTTTTGTTCCGATTGTTGGGTAATGTGTGGAGTTTGTTATATGCCCGACCTGACTAGGGGCCCCTGCCGCGCCTCGGGACCGTCAAAAAGCGACTAAAAGCCGGTCCTGGCGAATGGGAAGAGACTTCCAGACCCCGCGTCGCAGTAATCACGACATCGGATCTCTGTAGAGAGGGGGGTACAGTAAGACCGAGGTAGGTATACAGCTCCCTGCAGTTGCCTATGAGAGTGTGGGTGCGGGAGCGGGGCGCGACGCGGGAGGGTCGCGGGAGGGTCGCGGGGTGGGTCGCCGGTGGGTTGCGGGGTGGGTCGCGGGTGGGTAGCGGGTGGGTCTCGGGTGGGTCGCGGGTGGGTCGCGGGTTGGGTGGCGGGCGGGACGACGACAACAAACAACAAACAGCAAACAACAATCAACCAACAATCAGCAACAAACAACAAACAGCAGTAAGACCGAGGCACCCCGCTTGCCTCCAGGGTGCCCTGGGCTTCTTGGGCTTCGATGACTTTGCCATGGAGAGCGTGACGTCCCCACACCAGGAATCAAGGGACGCTCTGGGGTCACAGGGTTGGGTTTGAAGGCGTCCTGTGGTCGAGCTCCTAATGCGTCGCAAAATAGTACACAGAGCGGGCTCCAGGAGCTGGCCGCGCGTCTATGCGCGGCGCCGCAGGTGCGCTGGGCGGGGAGGGCGGCGTCGCCCTCTCGGGCCGGGCACCTGGCCAGCACGGCAAGACCGAGGTCGGTGCAGGGAGGGTACGCCCTGGTGTCCTTCGTGTCTGCTCAGCGTGCTTGTGCAGCGGGGGGGAGGCTACTTAGCCTTGGCTACGCTGCGTGCCTTGGCCGGCGGGGGGCCCCACAGCTCCGTGAGGGATGCTCTGCGGGCTCAGGTCCGACTGTGAGGCCGGCGGCTCGAAGAGAAGCGGCCCGCTTCTAAGGAGCCCTCCCCCCTTTCCCCGTATTACCCCCCTCTGCGCGTCACCACGAGACGGGCCACGGGTCCTGAGGCAAGCGGGTCTTGAGGTTTGTCGCCGCGTGAGCGCTCTCAGGGCCACGGGCCCCGGGGCCGTCCGAAGACGGCTCGAGGTCCCAGGGGAAGGCCCCCGGCTCCAGGACCCGTTTCCTCTCGACGACCTGTTCCATGCTAAATATAGCCTAAGCTTGGCATCGCTCGGACGTGTGCATTTTTCCTTCGGCGAGGTCCATCGAGGAGCATCCTTGATCACTTCGCGAAAAAACCACGCACGAAACCGAAAAAAACACAGGAAATGGACGTCCGAGCGATGGCCAGAAAGGGCATGCACTAATTGCTTGTATTCGCTCGGGAGCCTCGGCGGAGGCACGGACCATCGGCGCCTCTGCACATCGGCGCCCTTGGGTGTGTGGACTGCTCTCCCCCTGGGCTATTCGTCCGCACCGTCGCCCCCGACGCCGGGGGGGGGTCTCAGGGGCGGAGGCGGCGGTGGAGTCACAGGCTGAGAAGCGTGCGTGCGTGTGCGTGTGTGTGTTGCGTATTTGTGTTATGTCGGGCCTGTCCCCCATACAGGAACTTTTCGACGAAAAATTAAAATTACCCCCACCACCATTCCAAAAAGGTCGAAAAATACTAACAAAAATAGTCCCCAGACTATTTTGGAACTTTTTTTTCATTATTATTTTGAGGTTATTTTTTATTGTCCCTGTAGGGGGACAGGCCCGATTTAATATTTGTGTGTGTTCTCCCAACCCTCGCTGCCCATGCCCGGGTCTGCGCATGCCATGGCCAATCTCCTCGGGCAGGTCCCTGCCCCTTCCTCTTAAGGGCCCGGCCGCGCGCGTCCGTCGCTCCGTCCTGTCTTTCCACGCCTCGTCGCTGCGGGCGAGGCCGCGGCGCCAAAAGTGTGTGTGTGTATCTGTGTGTGTGTGTGTGTGTGCGTGTGCGTGTGCGTGTGCGTGTGCGTTCGTGCGTGCGTGCGTGCGTGCGTGCGTGCGTGCGTGCGTGCGTGCGTGCGTGCGTGCGTGGGTGGGTGGGTGGGTGGGTGGGTGTGTGTGTGTGTATGTGTGTGTGTGTGTGTGGGGTGGGGGGGGGGCGGGTGTGTCTGTGTGTGTGCGTGTGTGTGTGTGTTTGTGATTGTGTGTGGTGTGTGTATGTGTGTGTATGGGGTGTATGTGTGTGTGTGCGTGTTTGTGTGTGTGTGTCTGGTTTTAACCGGAAGAGGCTCGCTCTCGACCCGCAGACCAAAAACAAGTGTTTGGTTTGTGTGTGTGTGTGTGTGGGGTCTCCCAGATGGCGTCCGGGCTGACGGGAGGATCGCGCCGCGTTTCCGATGCATCGGCGCGATGCGGCTCGAGGTGGAACCCCGTTTTCTGTACGCCAGCGTCGCCGATGCACCGCCGACGTCCTCGATTCATCGCCTATGCATCGGCGATGCCGTGCAATCCTCCGAATCCATTTGTTCGAACTCCATCCAGAGGGCTTCTAATGTGCGTGTGTGTGTGTGTGTCCCTTTCTGTTGGTCCTCCATACTGAGTGGCTGCTTTTGTCGCCTCCCCGTTGCGTGCCGCTTGCTTGGGGTACGGGATCGTCTACAGAATTGATTTGCCCCAGCATTGATTTTCTCGTCGAGTCATACGTCGGATGTCTGTAGATCTACGAACATTCTACGCATTTCTCATAGATTCGACGAGAAAATCAATTTTGGGGTGAATCAATTCTGTAGTCGATCCCCTACTCGATTGCTGTTTCAGCTTGGCACCGTCGCGTTGCCTCGTCTTTCTTTTGCCCCCCTCTCTCCGCTTCTCCCCCGCCTCCTCCCTCACGGCTGCGCCCTCGTGGTTGTCGCCGTTGATCCTCCAGTGGGTGGATCCAGCTTCTCCCCGCTGCGCAAGCTGGGCGGGTGCGCGCGTTTGTTCGACCTGCTGCATCGCCGCACCGCCGCGCGCGTACCCGCGAAGCCAAGAACGCTTCTGTGTGTGCTATAGGAGGGGGGCGAGTTGAGGCAACGGTAGTTGACCTTCGGCGGGCCCCCCCCCCTCACCGCGGCTGGACGCAGCTCGGACCACTTGTGTGTGTGTGTGCGTGTGTGTGTGTGTGTGTGTGTGTGTGTGTGTGTGTGTGTGTGTGGGCCCAGGGGGGGTCCAGGGAACGATTTTAAACTGCCGCTGGCTCAGCTTGCATTGCTCCGAGAGTGTGTGTGTGTGTGTGTGCTCGTGTGTGTGTATACCCGATCCCTCTGCCTCCCCTCCCCCAAGTATCGCCATCTCGGCTCCGGTATCCGCGCGCTGGAGGGAGATTTGCGCTATTGTGGGTAACAAGGGCTTCTCTTGATCATCGCCAGCCTACGGAATCCAGGGCGGGACTGGCTATCCCCTATCCCCCTCTCCACAGGATGTCGCCCAGAGAGTTCGAACAGCAGATGTTCAGTAATTCGAGCAAGCCGCCCCATGGTTTTTGATAGCGGCCAGGCGATCTGTCTGGGGAATTGTTTATGCAAGGTTCAGGGAGTCTCTGTTTTTTGTGCACAGACCCACGTGCATTTTCCTATCCAGCTGCAGGCGGCATTTCCCGCCATCGTGCCAGCCCAGCAATCTGGTCGGCAGCGCGGATTGCACGCATCGCGAGCAACGACTGGCAACCACTTAACCAAGGCAGTTTCTCGTTATTTATCATCAATTCTCCTACGTTCCTCCTCGTTCATCGCTATCGGTTGGTAGATTGGGTCTCCCTGGGGCACCACGAGACGGTCCAAAAGGGGGCTTGGCCGCCCATTTTGCTTACGACCCGTGCGTCCATGGAATTGCGATGTCGTTCAGGGAGGGTGCTTCCATGGCTCGCACCCTTTGAACTTGTGCTTGTCCTGAACTCCACCCATTGCCCTTCGTGGCCTTTTCGGGATGGGTACCTACGCTGTCACTGTAAGTTTTTGCGCAGCTCTTCGACGTGCGTCCCTTTCATGCCAAGAGCAGTTCATCAAGAATGGTTGCTTCTCGCGAGGCATCCTTGACACAAACATACCAAAATCGCTTTGGAGTCGCTCTTGGGGGGGCATCGACATGGCTGACACAAAAGAGTTCCGAAAGGCCCCCACTCAAGAGAAAACAAGACCGTCTGAACAGGCTCCCCAAAAAACACCCCAGGATGCCCGAAGACAGCTCGGGAGAGTCCCAGGATGGTTCAAGGAAGCACCAAGACTGGCCAAAAGTCAAGGGAGGAAACATCACCCGGACCCGATACATTGGCGTCTACCAAACGGCCCTGGGCGTTCACTAAACAGCCTTGCTCTGTTCGATTCCTTATTTGGGTACGTTTATATAACCCCCTCGCTTGTCGAGGTGGTTATTATGGGAGTGGATTTGTTGCCCTCTAAAAATGCCCACCCGATCTCCCCAACATTAGGTCGGGCATGTTACCCTACAGGCCGATTTTGGACGGAGATCAAAAAATAGTCAAAACATACTACCAAAATCGTCCCCAGACTATTGTTTGTTTATTTTTGAATCTTCCCCCTGTAGTTGGACAGGCCCGACTTGACCCCAACACGCCCAGACGGTCCAACAAGGCCCATGCGTCCCCAGGAGGTGCCCCGATAGGTTCCCAAGAGGTGCCCAAGAAGCTCCTCTCAAGAGGCACCCACAGAGGCTCGAAGAGAGCCTCTGAGACGCTCCTGGCAGTCCCCCATCGTAGCCCCGACAGCCACCAAGAGGTCCTTCTCCTCGTGCTCCTCGTCCCTCCTCTCTTCGTCGTCGTCCTTCTTCTCGTCATCCCTGCTGCCCTCCGCATTGTCCTCCGCGCTCTTCTTCCCGTCGTCTTCGTCCAGGTCATCCTCCCTGTCGCCTTCGTTCTCCCCCAGAATGTTCTACTCATCCTCGTGGTCGTCCTTCTCCTTCTCGAGAGCCCCGTCGTCCTCGTCCTCCCCGCCTCCCCCTCCTCATCCACGCTGTCCTGCCGTCTTCCACGCTGCCGTTCTCCTACCCCTCCTCGTTGATATTGTCGTCCGCTTCCTCCTCGTGTTTTTTTCTTTTTTTTTTCACCCTTCTCGTTCTTGTGCGGGTCTTCCTCCTCGTAGTTTCCCCGGTCCTCGCTTTCCCCTCGTCCTCCGCGCTGTCCACCTCACCCGTCCTCCACGCTGTCCTCCTGCCTCACCTCCCCCTCTTCTCCCCATCCTTCTCCTGCTCCTCGCACAGGTCGTCATGACCCCCCCCCAAATAATGTCCTCCTCCATCGTTTGCTTATTCGTCTTACGAGCCGAGTTGGCAAACGCGGCGCTTCAACCCTTGCTTGTTTGGCCAGTTTTGTGCGATGCACTGAACGTCCTCGATGGGCACCGCCTTCGCAAGTGGAGCCAGCACGCAGTCAGGGGTTTGAGCTAAACGGTGTTTGATGATCTCGTGGCCTCGTTCTGAGGCAAAGGCGGAATGAAGACAGAACGAGGGAAAGCGAAACCAGCACGCAAGCCGAAAACGTTCTTGAACTCACGTCCTGACGCAGCCTTCCAGCCCCCTGGAGGCACCCAAAATGGGACGCGAAGCGCTCCTTAAAAAACGCATCCTTCTGCGTGCCCCCCTCCCCCTCCCCCCCTTTCCTCCTACCATCCCAGACATCCGACGTCGTGCTTGTTCACAGCGTGGCCGCCGAGATGTCTCTCTTCTCGGAGATCGGCTTCTCATCCCGACCCGTTTCTCTGACGGCCCTGAGCCGGGGCCCCCGGGAGGCTGAACATTTTCACAAGGTTCCCGTCGTGATCTTTTCACGGAACGATGTCCGAGTCCATGCCGATAATGGCCGGTTCGATCCGATCCGAGATTGATCTCTCTTTCTGCGGCGTTGGCCGATGCATGCGTGGCGTTGCCGGGCATCTTGGCGCGACCGGTGCGATCCGCTCCCGACCGACCCCGCGCAGATGCTGCGCGGCCCGACGCACGCTCCGCTTTGATCTGTTTTTTTTCGATGTGATGTCGACCGTTCCCAGCGCCGCGCGCGCCGAACAGCTGCAGCAGTAAGACTGTCACTCGAAGTGCACGAGGCAGGGTGGCTCGGGGCAACGGGCGGGCTAAGACGTGTTCCCCCGGCGGCTCCAGAGATCCCCGGCTCTTGCATGCCCTGGCTATCATTCAGTCGGGCCTGTCCCTCTACATGAGGAATATAAAAAAATAGTGAAAAAATTGTATGGGGACTATTGTTGGAGTATTTTTTGACCATTTGGGAGTATTTGTTTGGGGTATTTTTTATGTTTCATCCAGAATCCCCATGCAGGGGGACAGGCCCGACCTACGGCTAGCCGCATCCTGTCTCACCCCGTTGGCAGGGATGCGGTGCCGGCACGCTCAGCGTTCAGTCTCGTGGGGTTGTCAGGTATCCGCTCTTTGTGGAGCGCCTCGCTCACGCACCCACTCGCTCCCGCGTGCGCAGCTCCTATTTGCCGATCGCGCATACACTCGACCAGGATAGTCAGGATGCGCGGTAAGGATGCAAGGGCCTTGGAACGCCGTGTTGACGTTTTCCGTGCGGAGCGCAGCAGAATGCCGAAGGATGCCGAATACCGAGGGGGCAAGGATGCAAGGGCAGCCTCGGAAAGTTGCCCCATCCCTGCTATCATGGTTGACCGTAGCACGATAAGGTTCTCTCCAGGCCCACTGTGGCACTCGAGCGCGGATCGAGGCAGCTGGGCGACGCAACACAAAAAAACGGGTCGTCTGCGCCGACATCCGCGCGCGAGCTGCTCGCGTGAGGCCGCGCGCAGGCGCGCCCTCGTCTCCACTGTGGCCTGGCCGCGCCGGCGGCCCGCGCAGGCCGCCGCGCAAGGCTCCACGTCATCTCGCGTAGGACTCGGCATCGCTCGGACGTGTGCATTTTTCTTTCGGCGAGGACCATCGAGGAGCATCCTTGATCACTTGGCGAAAAAAACACGCACGAAAGCGAACAAAAACACAGGGAATGGACGTCCGAGCGATGCCCAGAGGATCCGTGATTGATCGCCGCTCCGATCCGCGTGGTGGGACGGGCGGGGCGGGAGGAGCTGGAGGTCAGAGAGGGCGCGGGCGCACCTAGCTTGTCTCTAGCCCTCTCCTCCTCCTCCTCCTCGGTGCTCGCCCCAGGCCTGCCTGACGCACCCGAGTGATATGACCATTAGGTGGTCCTGCGACAGCTCGCCATCCACGTGCCGCACCGGTCTCCAGTGGCATTTGGGCTCTCTCGTCGAGTAAACAGCTCCTCCTCCTCCTCCTCCTCCTGCTCCTCCTCCCCTCCCCCTCCCTCCTCGTCCTCCTCCTCCTGCTCCTCCTCCTCCTCCTCCTCCTCTTCCTCCTCCTCCTCCTCCTCCTCCTCCTCCCCCTCCTTCTCCTCCTCTTCCTCCTCCTCCTCCTCTTTTTTGGACGTGACGTTAGAATGGAGCGTAGTTAACGTACTTTGTTTTCCTCCTCCTCCTCGTCCTCCACTTCCTGTTCATCCTCCCACTCCTCCTTCTCCTTCTCCTCCTCGTCCTCCTCTCCGTAGCCATTTTGGCTCAAGGTTGCGGGCCCCTGTTTCGCAGGTTTCGTGTTTCCGAGATGGTACCGGTGTCCTCGAGCGCTGGGATGGGGAGCAGCAAGGCGCTTGCTTTCCAGGCAGTGCTCGAGGCGATCGAGGCGGTGAAGATCCGGAGAGGCTGCAAGGAGTGGCTCTTCCGAGTGGCGGTCGAGACGGCGAGCCGCGAGGCCATCTCGGCCCAGCCCGCGGCTTCGGACGCTGGCTGTCCTGCCTGCGGGGTCCTCGCCACGTTCGAGGGGGTGCTGGACGAAGCTGGTCAGTCCCTCGGCCTGGAGCGGAAGGCCACGGGCGAGGACGTCAGGAAGCTCCTCGTGCAGGCTGGCCAGAAGTCTTTGGCCAAGGAGTGGGTCGACTTCCGTGCAGGGCGCCGCGCCTGTGGACACCCGTCCTCAGGGGTCGCGGAGCGGGTCATCAGGGCGATCAGCACCCTGGACAAGTCTGGAGTCGACCTCAAGGAGATGGGGCCCAAGGAGGAGGAGTTCGTGCAGGACGGTGAGGAGATGATTTTGGAGCGTGGCGTCACCGAGGCGTCAACGGAAAGCGGGTCGGACATGGTGTCACAGAGCTTGGAGAACTTCGACATGAATGTTGAGGTTGTGGATTCCGCCTCCACTGTCAAGCTAGGCGAGCTGGAGCACTCGCCCGTCCAGGCCCGCTCGGTTGTGAAGGAAAAGAAGAAGAAGGTCAAGAAGAAGCTCCCGCCTGACTCCTGCGCCGACGTCCTCCCCACCTTGGCCTCGGTGGATATCAAGACGCGGACGGTTCCTGCTGGCCTGGACTCGTTCGACATCTCGGACCCGCTGATGCTGGTCCCTGAGTGCGAGATGCCACCTTCCACGCCAGTGGACTACGCGTCGTTCGACATCTCGGACACGCAGATCAAGGGCTCGAACAATAGCGACAGAGACGTTCAGGTCCTGGAGAACACTCGTTCCTACACGGGGGCGAACGACTCCCAGAAGCCTGGGGAGGTACTGAAGGACGCTGAGGGGCAGGTGGTCGTGAAGCTGGACGCGATAGAGCCTGGTCGTCCGCAGAGCCTCGTGGCTGCAGTCCTCGCTCAGTATGGCGGCAACCTCTCCCAGGAGCAGATGAAGAAGTATGTCAGCGAGGCCTCCCTTCATCAAGCCAGGCTCGGCAAGGTTGGCACTCGCTGATCACCGCGGCTGCGACCTCAAGGAGGCCGATGTGCAGCGGTGGGAGTACAACCGATGAGCCTGCGGCCTGTCGGTGCGGGGTCCGCGGGTAGTCGTGCTGCTGTGGACCCCTTTGCCCCTTGGGGGCGGCGCGTGGTGCGAAGATAACTGCGCGTCCCGTGGGGGCTGTCCTGGCGCCGTGGGGCGCCGCAAGCACTGTTTGGTGGCCCCTGGATGCGAAGGCTCGTGCTCCTTCGGCGTCCTGGGCCCCCGATCGGATCGTCCTGGCGCGAGGCTCGTGCTCCTCGCGGCCAGGGCTGAGGAAGGACGGGACACGGGTCCCCAGTGGTGATATCCTGGTGATCTCCTCCTCGTCCTCCTCCTCCTCCTCCTCCTCCTCCTCCGGCAGCCTGGAAAGTACTTCGTCCTTCTCCTCCTCCTCTTCCTCCTCTTGCTTCTCCTCCTCCCCCTTCCCCTCCTCCTCCCCCTCCTCCTCCTCCTCCTCCTCCTTCTCCTCCTCCTCTTCCCCCTCCTAGCCTCCTGCCTCCTCCTCCTCTTCTTCCTCCTCCTCCTCCTCCTCCGGCAGCCTGGAGCGTACTTTGTCCTTCTGTCGTAGCGCGCGCTCATACTCTGCCATCCTGCGAATTGACTCCCACGTTGCGGTCTGCGCGTCTTGCACGTTGATCTTCTCGTGGTTGAGGTGTTCTTCTGCGTGGACAATTTGTCGACGTAGTAGTTGTTGTTCGTGTTCCATATGTTCGTTCTTCTGATGAAGGGCTCGTTGAATATGAAGCTGTTCTTCGCGTCTTACTTGTATTTCCTTTTCCTTCAGTTGGTGATCCCTGGCCATCTTGGACTGCATCTCCCCGAAGTGGATAAGCGCCTCCTCCTGCAGCTTCTCCTTGTGGCGCTCGCGCTCCTCTCTGAATAGTCCTCGGTGTTTCTCTAGCTTCTCCGCATACTCATTTTGAAGTTTCCAGGCCATGTCTGCGAGCTGCCTTTCGTGTTGTCCTGTTGTCTTTGTCGAGCTGCCATGTCCGCGAGCTGCCATTGTTTTTTTCTTCTTGCTGTGCCCTTCTGCATGTTGCCGGTGCCTGGCCTCCACAGCAGCAGCTTTAGCTTGCTCGAGTTCTTGTCTCGCCTTCGTGTTCTGCTTCGTGCTTTGCCGTTCGAAGTGCTCCTCCTGTTGCTTCAAGGCCCTCTTCGTTCTGTCGAGATTCTTCGCGGCTATCTCCGTCTTCAGCTCCCCGTGCTCATGTTTCATGGCGTGGATCTCTTCTATATCGTTTTGGCTGCGCTGCTTGTCCTTTCGAATGTTGGCGTTGCGCTCGCTGTGGAAGAATTGGAGGTGGCGCTGGTGCTGGACGTACTCTTCTTGCTGGATATCCAGTCGCTTGTTCAATTCCTCGATCATCCGTGTAACATGTTGTCCGTCGTCCGCTTGGCAACCTTGTGCTTTCTGACTTTGCCGACGTGGATGCGTCGTCTTGTCGCGAGTCCTTTTGTCGCCCCTGCTTTCGTCCGACGTATCATTTCCATCTCTTTCGGAGCTTGATCTTTCAGCTCCTGCAACTAATCGTTCGTGAATGCCTCGCTGACCTTTTGCTTCCGTGATTAGAGCCTCGATCTTGACAGCATCCATGTCGGATTTTTCCAGTTGATCGTTCCATTATGTGACTGTTCCTGCGATCGCTCTCCTCTTCTTGTTGACCACGTCCAGGTCCTCTCTGTAGATTTTTATCCTCTCGTTCGGCTTGATGGTCAGGTTGATCATACATTTTGCAATTTCCAACTCATCAATGAGTCGTCCTGCATCCACTCCTGCCTGTCGAGCTCCAGCGAGCTGATCAGCGAGCCTTCCGAGTCGAGCCGCCTTGGTTTGCTTCCACATACGGCGGATCTCCGTCTCGTGAGGGGGCTGGGAGAAAGCCTCGTGGTTGACCGCCCTCGCTTCCGTGCTCGGGACGAACTCGTCGATAATGTCCTGCTGCTCTTTCGTGTAGACGAAGTCCTGCATCCGGATCGCCTGTGTCGGATCTGGTTGACTATTTCCGCTGGGGGCATGGCGTCTTCTGGATGCAGACCTGATATTTTTCTTTGGTTGTAGTTCTTCTGGTAGTTGTTGTACGGGTACTGGCTGTTATTGTTGTGCTGGCTGTGCCAGTGTGGAGCCCTCGCAGTCGATCTTCCACGCGATGCCATGGCTGAGCTCCGACTGGCGGTCCCAGTGTCAACGTGCTGTCGGTCTGGCCATTGACAGGACCTGCCCAGCGACCCTGCTGCGCCATCTCGTCCTGCTGGTAGCGCTGGAACTGCTGGTTGCGCTGGTGCTGCTGGTTGCGCTGGCGCTGCTGCGCCGGGTGGTGGTTAGTCAGCGTCTGTTTGGCCCGGACCAGCTTCAGCAGCAACCGAGCGCTGCCGCGCTTGTCCCGCCCTCGTCGATGCGCAGCTCCCTCTGGAGCTCCGCCTCGGCCCTGTCGCGGCGTCCCGCCGCGAGCGAGAAGGGGGCCGCTGCGCGGCCGCTGGCGCCGCTGTCGGCGGCAGGGAGCAGGGAGGCACGGGTGGCCCCCATGCCGCAGATGATGGCGCGCGGCGCGCGTAAGCCCGGCCTCGCGGGCTGGCCGATGCGCGATGCGCCCTGCCGCCGCGATCGATCGGGCGGCAGGCGCGACCGACCCCGATGGATCGCTCGGGATCCGCGGGCCCGCCAGAGGCCAAATGGGGCTTCCCCCCCCCTGCTCCTCCTCCTCCCCCCTCCTCATCCTCCTCCTCCCCCCTCCTCCTCCTCCTCCTCCCCTCCTCCTCCTCCCCTCTCCTCCTCTCCTCCTCCTCCTCCTCCTCCTCCTCCTCCTCCTCCTCCTCCTCCTCCTCCTCCCCCCTCCTCCTCATCTTACCTCCTCCTCCTCCTCCTCCTCCTCCTCCTCCTCCTCCTCCTCCTCCTCCTCCTCCTCCCCTCCTCCTCCTCCCCATCCTCCTCCTCCTCCTCCTCCTCCTCCTCCTCCTCCTCCTCCTCCTCCTCCCCTCCTCCTCCTCCTCCTCCTCCTCCTCCTCCTCCTCCTCCTCCCCCCCCCTCCTCCCCATCTTACTCCTCCTCCCCCTCCCTCCTCCTCCTCCTCCTCCTCCTCCTCCTCCTCCTCCTCCTCCTCCTCCTCCTCCTCCTCCTCCTCCTCCCCTCCCTCCTCCTCCTCCTCCTAGCCTCCTGCCTCCCCCCCCCGCCGCCCGAGGCCGAGCGCCGGCGCTCGCCCCGGCGCAGGGCGCCGGCGCCCTCCGCGGCCGCCGGCCCGCCGCCGGCCGCGCTGGCCGCGGCCGCGGCGGCCGGCGCGCCGGCGGCCGGCGCGGCCCCGGCGGCTGCGGGGGCCGCGGCGCCCGAGGTTGCTAGTCGGGAGGGAAGAATATACCCGGACATCCAACTCATTGAAAATCACCACCCACCAAACCACCCCAACCCAACCCGAAGGCTCAGATTTACCCTCGATTTCCAGTGGGGGGGGGTCGGGGAACATCGAGAAAACACATATGGAACCCGTACCCCCCCAACCCGAAATTCGGGTCTTCGGGTTGGGTTGGGGTGGTCTGGTAGGTAGTCAGAAAAGATCCATACGGAGTTTTATGTTTTTTTTTGTTTTCAAATTTCGGCCCCTATAGGGGCCCTCGCCGGGCCTCGGGACCGTCAAAAGACGACTCAGGATGAAAACAGGTGCTGGGGAATGGGTCGAGACTTCCGGGGACCGCGCATGGAAAGAATCACGACGTCGGATCTCTGGGCACCCGAGGCTGAGGATGGGAGGGTACCCATACCTCTACTCTCCGCCCGGTTTCCCCATTTTGGGCCTCCTGGGAGGCCCTCGTCGCCACCGCTGGATTCGCCTCGAAGTCCTGGCCAGAACGCACCCTTGGGAGAGAGGTCCTGGGAGTGGCGGCATCGGTACCTTTTGGTGGCCCCAGACTCCACTCGTCTAGGGGGGGAAGCGAACAGATGTCAGGAGGCAAAAAACACACACAGACACAAATAATCGTCGACTCCCCAGAAAATATGGGGAAATCTGGGAAGTGGTGGGGAAGACAAACACCCAGAAACTATGGGGAAAGTTGGGGAATATTTTTGTTTGTGTGTATTTATCCGTAAGGGCTTCGCCCCCTGCCGCCGGCTCCCTCTCTCGGAGAATGGGCCATGGAAGAGCTAAGTCATGAGGCTTTGGCGCTGTCGTGCAGCAGTATCGGAACTTCATGCGAGGCCGATTCGCAATCGGCAAAACCAACTGATCACAAGAGGGGTTACCACACAGGGCGATTGGTAAGACGTGTATGGTTTACGAGCTTGGTTACCACACCTTGGGATTAAAGGGCCGAGGGAGTACTCGCAGTTTGGGTTACCACGCCTTGCGATTGATGTGCGTGAGGGGTGGCACCGAATTTCAGAAATGTGGCAAATCCCCTGTGTTTTTGGACCCTGACCCCGCGGATCTGCGTGAGGGGTGGCACCGAATTTCAGAAATGTGGCAAATCCCATGTGTTTTTGGACCCTGACCCCGCGGATCTGCGTGAGGGGTGGCACCGAATTTCAGAAATGTGGCAAATCCCATGTGTTTTTGGACCCTGACCCCGCGGATCTGCGTGAGGGGTGGCACCGAATTTCAGAAATGTGGCAAATCCCCTGTGTTTTTGGACCCTGACCCCGCGGATCTGCGTGAGGGGTGGCACCGAATTTCAGAAATGTGGCAAATCCCCTGTGTTTTTGGACCCTGACCCCGCGGATCTGCGTGAGGGGTGGCACCGAATTTCAGAAATGTGGCACATCCCCTGTGTTTTTGGACCCTGACCCCGCGGATCTGCGTGAGGGGTGTCGATTTCGAGCCCCCCCAGCAATTCAGACAACGCGCTCAGGGGGTGCTAAAAATCCCGTTTGGGCCTCCCCCCCCTCGCGCGGTCAATCACTTAGTTACAGTAACCAGCAAGAAGCAGAACTGTAACACTGGAAACTACAAGCTACAACTGGTACAGGAAACTGCGAATCACGGTCCTACAGCCTGGTGGCCCCACAAGGGGGCCGGCGGATCTGTGTGTCCTGGGGCCCCTTCATATATGTCTATATGTGTCGCGGCGGACGCTTTCTGGCCACACCGCTCGGGAAAGGACATGCTACAGGATGGATCTACCACATGTTCGGGTCGGGCATGCGCCTCCGAGGAGAACGTACAGCACTAGTATGTCGCAGGAGAGGAAAAAGCACACAGACACAATGGGCCCCTTCAAGGTGGCGTGGGGGGTTTCGCGTTCGCCCAGGTTCGGACCACATGACCTTCGCAGATGGACCCGGCTCGAGAAGTGACGCGCGCGGAAAGATGGGGTCCGTGGTCCAGTCGTGTTTTGCTTCGATGCTGCATTCTTTCTGCAACGTCGGATCTCTGGGACGAGAGGGAAGAATAGGCACAGACTCGGAGGAGGAAAAGGTTGGGGTAGGGGATCGACTACAGAGTTGATGTATCCCACATTCTTTCCCGACCATCCTGCGGTGTTGGGTACTCGTTTTTGAAGAGACGTCCCCGCTGTCCTTCCTTCTTTCTGTCCTCCTCCCCCTCTTCCACCTCCTCCTCGTCGTCCTCCTCCTCACGTTTCGATCGTGGCCCCCGAAGGAGCTTCACCGAAGGCCCCATCTTCCACATGCGTCCGCCACACCCATTTCGCACACACCTCACATTTCGTGGCCCCATAGGGAGCTCCACCGAAGGCCCCAGGGGCACCGTCCGCATGCGTCTGTCATACCCATTTCGGCATACCCCTCACACGTTTCGTGGCTCCACAGGGATTTCCATTGAAGGCCCACGTGGCACCGTCCACATGCGTCCGTCACACCCATTTCAGCATACCCCTCACACGTTTCGTGGCCCCACAGGTATTTCCACCGAAGGCCCAAGTGGCACCGTCCACATGCGTCCGTCACACCCATTTCGGCACACCCTCACACGCTTCATGGCCCCACAGGGAGCTGCACCGAAGGCCCAAGTGGCACCGTCCACATGCGTCCGTCACACCCATCTCGGCACCACCCCTCGCACGTTTCGTGGCCCCACAGGGAGCTCCACCCAAGGCCCCATTGGCACCGTCCACGTAGAAGCGGGGGGAAGACGAAACTCGATGACGTATGCAGTAATATTGGGAATCCTGGGATTTGCGCGTATGAAGTTGTGTGTGTCCCTGGGCCCCTCCCGTACAGCCCTGGCAGGGTGCGCGAGGCGGCCCCCCTCACGCGGAGCCGAGCCGGGCGCTGCCGCGCGGCCTGCGCTGCATGGGCCTCCTTGAGAGCATCGGTCGCGAGGGGGCGACGGCCCCGAGAGCCTGGCGTCTCGATTTCTCCGCGCCGGGGCGTCCTCGCTTTTCCTCGGACGGCGGGACCCTCACAGAGCGAGCCGGCTCGGGAAGTGGCGCGGAGGGTTGGGCGCCGCGTAATGGGGGGGTCGTAAATGGGGGGGTGGCGAGGGTGGTTCGAAAAGGTACCCAAACGGTACCTAAACGAGCCCCCTGGGGCTCTGGAGGGGCCCGAAAGGGGCACGAAAGGGGACCTTTTCTGATCCCCCCGTTTATGACCCCCCCATTAAGTCCCGCCCGAGAGAGATGGGGTCTAGGGTTCCGAGCGCGCTTTCTCACGGCGTGGGCCGGGAGCAGTGCTGGGCCGCCTCGGCCCCGCAGCGGGCCTCAAGATATCGCGTTTCAGTGTGCAGTGCGCGCCCATACTTGTTCCTAATATATAAATGTCTATATATATACACATACATACATACATACAGGCAGACAGACAGACAGACAGACAGACGGACGGACGGACGGACGGACGGACGGACAGACAGACGGATATGCATACATACATACATGCATGCATGCATGCATGCATGCATGCATACAAACATACACACATGCATACATGCATGCATGCATACAAACACATACACCTACCTACCTACCTACCTACCTACCTACCTACCTACCTACCTACCTACCTACAGACAGACAGACAGACAGACAGACAGACAGACAGACAGACAGACAGACAGACAGACAGACAGACATACATACACACATTCTTACATTCATACATACATACATACGTACATTCATACATACATGCATACATGCATACATACGGGTATATATATATATATATATATATGTATAATTAGTGTTTATATGTGTACACATACATGTGTATATATACACTTCCCAATGTTAAAAAGAAAGTTGAAGCACAAACCAATTTTATACATACATGTGCATCTATAGCGCCATATCGCAAAGCGCTGCCAGTGCGTCGCGAAGAGCGCCTGGCTGCTGTCCGCCTGCCTGCCCCCTCCCCGTCACCCGCGCTGGGCCTGGGCGCCTCGTGGCTCGCCGGGGCTCCCTGACCAGCCCCTGCTCCGCTTGCTTCCGTCCGCGGCCCCAGCGCTCCCCAGCCCACTCCCGGGGGCTCGTTTTACCAGAGATCTGGCTCGGACCCCCCCCAAAACGAGGTGGTGACCACGCTGTCTGGTGACCCAGACCCCCTCTAGTAATGAAAAAATCATGACGGGAGGTTTTTCTTAATTTTCGGCCTCCGGGGGCCCTCACCGGGCCTCGGGAGCGTCAAAAGACGACTCAGGACGAGAAACCAGTCATGGGGAAAGGGTCGGGACCTGTGGGGGTCGACGTCATGAAAAAATCATTACGTCGGGGGTCTGGGCTCTTCGAGCCAGACCGATCTGGGCGGGTCCCGGGGCTCGGAGTTTAGCAAAGACGCCCGGTATGACAAATGCGGCGTAAGGATCTCAGTATCCTGGCGGGTTGCCCGAGAAGCCGCGGGTTCGACCGTTAAGTCGGGCATGCCTCTCTACAGGAGGAATCTTCAAACATAGACAAAAGATAAGAGTCTGGGGACGAGTTTCCTACTGTTTGGGGCTATTCTTGTTGATTGTTTGACTCGTGTTGACCTGCGCATGCTGTCGAACGCTGGCCCTTTGGTTGGAGCTGGCCCCGGGTCGGCCAGGCGGCCGCCGCGCCCGCGTGCCAGTGCTTCTTCATCGGGGACCCCGGCGGCCCAGAGGCGCGACGGGCGTTGTCGCTGCAGGGGGGGGCGAAGAGGGGAAGAACGAGCGCCAGAGAAGACCCAAGGTGCACCAGCGATGCTGCAACCCAGACCCCCTCGGGTCATGGAACAAATAATGACGGAGGGTTTTTTCGCTATTCTCGACCCCCACGGCCCCTAACCGAGCCTCGGAATTGTCAAACAACGATTCAGGATGGGAAACGGGTCCTGGGGAATGGGTCGAGACCCTGGGGGTCGACGCTATGACAAGTTCATGACGTCGGAGGTCTGGGAAGGAGTAAATACCATTACCCTTCCCTCTTTTTCGCCTTTTGGGCCTTCTGGCTGGGCCTGGGCACCGTCGACAAGAGGGCTCGGGAGGGAGCGCCGGTCCCATGATGGGCTTATTTTCCACCACCACAAACCATAAGTTGGAGGGGGGGAGGAGGTGGAGGACCCAGAGATCCAACGCATTGGAAAAGTCAAGACGGAGGTTTTTCGCCAATTTCGGCCCCTAGGGGCCCTCGCCGGGCCTCGGGACCTTCAAAAAACAACTCAGGATGAAAAGCCGGTCCTGGGGAAAGGGTCGGGACCTCTGGGGGTCGACGTATTGAAAAAATCACGACGTCGGATCTCTGGAGAGGTGGAGGATGAGGAGCAGGAAGAGGAGGAGGGGGAGGTGGAGGAGGAGGAGCAGGAGCAGGAGGAGGAGGAGGAGGAGGAGGACGCGCCCGAAGGAAGGAGGGCGGGGAGGGGGGAGGGAGGGCGGGAGGGTTGAGGAGGGATGGGTGGGTGGGAGTCGGGAGAACGGGCGAGCGGGGGAGGGAAACTGGATGGAGGCACGGGGGCCAGGAGAGGGCGGGCTGGTGGGGAGGGTGGGGGGGGAGGGAAACGAAACCACCGAAGAGGGCGGGGAGGGAGGGGAGGGGAGTGAGGAGAGGGAGCGACCTCGGGGGGTTCGGAACCGTCAAAAAATCGACTCGGGATGAACAGCCGGACCCATGGAAATGGTCGAGACCGCCGGGGGTCGACGATATTGTCATGAAGAAATCATGACGTCCGGGGTCTGGGAGGAAGGGGGTGAAGAGGGGGAGCGAGGAGGGAGGGAGGGAGGAGGGGGAGGGAATTGTGCCACAGGCCGCGTCGCTGCCCGGGCACCTGTCCGTGGACACCTGGATGTCGGCCAGAGAAGGCGGAGCCCGCTGGTGCCATCCCGCAGGACGCCAGCTGGTTGCGCCCTAGGGTACTCCAGATTTCGTAATAAAGGGAGGGGGGTCTCATCTCGGGGGGGGTCTCTTCCAGGCTATCTTGGAGGGTCTGGGGTGGTCTGGGGACGATGTTTTGGAGGGTTCTCCCACGGGGGAGGTCTGAAATGGCTTGTCTTGGAGGGTCCAGACCCCCTCCCTTTTATTACGAAGTAGTATGCCTTATCGTTTTCGAGCCGAGCGTGTTCGCCCAGTTTCGGGCCCCGGAGCCCTCACAGATCGATCTGGCACGGGGAATGACGCAGAAAGATGAGGTCCAGCGCTCCGGTCCTAATTGATGTGTCACGCTGCTGCGCTTCTCGTCGTAGCGTCTGATCTCAGGAGACTCGGCCTCAGGAGCTCTGCTCGGCCACGTGAGGGGGGGGTCCACATCATGGGAAAGAACATGACGTCGGGGGTCTGGGGACATGGATGATAGACCTTGGCACCGCTTCATGGATTCTCTCGTCGTGGCGGTTGTAATCCTCTGCGCGGGGGTTGGGGGTTGGGGCGGGGGGGGCGAAACGAGTTTCTGTCGTAGCGCTGCGCTGCATGGGCCCCGGGAAGCTCGACCGAGAGGGGAGGAGGAGGGCAGCTCCGCTCCAACCCGGTCCCTGGACCCGGACCCCTGCCAGGGTCGAGCCGACAGGCTGGTCGAGCCGCGTCCCGCCGTGGCGGCGAGGGGGCCCCCTTTCAGGAGGGAAAACAACACACAGACACAATTAATCGTCGGTTACCCAGAAAATATATAAAAAACAAATATGGGAAGTGGGGGGGAAGACAAAAACCGAGAAAATGTGGGAAAATATTGGGGATCCTGTTATTTGTGTGTATTCATTTGTGTGTCCTAGTGTCCCTTCACCCGTCTCCCCCTTTGTTCTGCTGGACGGACCTGGTTCGGGTCGGCGGCGAGCGAGAGGGGGGAAGCGAGAAGGAGAGGGCCCTCTCAGAAGGTTCGGCAGTCCCCCGGCCTTCTGAGGAGTTCTGTTCACGCCTGCCCCGAGGACGAAACGCACACACTTCTCAGAAGGCGCGAGGGCTTCTGAGAAGTCCTGCCGCCTTCTCAGAAGCCTGAAGTCGGGCCTGTCCCTCTAAAAGGGGAATATTCAAAAATAGCAAAAGTAGTCTGGGGACTATTTGTTTAGTATGTTTTTTGAAGATGTTTTTAATTTGTCATCCAATATCCCCCTGCAGGGGGACAGGCCCGACCTGAGAGAAGCCTGTCTCGAGCCGCGTCCCGCCGTGGCGGCGAGGGAGCCCCCTTTCAGGAGGGAAAAAAACACAGAGACACAATGAATCGTCGGCTACCCAGAAAATATAAAAAATATGGGAAGTGGGGGGGAAGACAGAAACCCAGAAAAGATGGGAAAATACTGGGGATCCTCATAAAACTCATGGCCCCCCCCTCGCTCGCCGCCGATCTGGGCCACCTCGGCCCCCCCCGGTCGCTTCCAGCCCTGGCCCGCGCGCCCGGGGGCGGCGTCCGAGGGGGACTGTAATTCCAGGAGGGGCAGCATCGGCGCCCGCAGCCGCCCACTCCTCGCCCAGCGGGGCCTCGACCTCCCGCCCCTCGAGCAGGCCTCCTCCCTCCTCTCCCTCCTCCCTCCTCTCCCTCCTCTCCCTCCTCTCCCTCCTCCTCCTCCGCCTCCTCCTCCCTCCTCCCCTCCTCCTCCTCCTCCTCCTCCTCCTCCTTTTTCTCCTCCTCCTCCTCTTCCTCCTCCTCCTCCTCTTCCTCCTCCTCCCTCCTTCCCCCTCTCTCTTCCTCCCTCTTCATCCCGGATCGGCTGCAAAGTTTCGGAGGTGGACAGACCTCCTACCCTGGCACGTCGATTCAGGAATTTTGGCTGTTTTCGGTTCGCGAGGGGGCGTCGTGGCCGCCATTTTTGTGGGCCCAGGTCCGCCGGTTTCGGTCCCAGGCCGTTTTCACTCAGGGGAGGTTTACGAAAGGGAGGTGTGTCCACCGCCGAAAATTGATGTCCCCCAAAGTGGATTGCCTCGTCGGACTTGCGAGACACCGTGCAAACTGGGCGAGAACAGCTGATTCTGGGGTGAAGCAATTGAATAATTAGTCGATCTCCTCCTCGAACCCAGCGCGGGAGGGTGTGGTTTCGTCTGCGGGGGCCCGTCGCCAGCCTGTCCGCGATGTATCTATCGCCCATGCCAGACCGACGTTTTTCCCCCCCTCTCCCCGGAGCCAGTCTCCCCCTAACTATCGCTCCCCCTCTTCAGGGTGCCCTCGGGAGCAAAAAGGGGAGGACCATGCAGCGGCCTCCACCCTGACCTTCCAGAGAGCTATGTTTTAGCACTGGAGGCCTAAAAACCTTAAAAAATGACAAAACGAAGCAGCCTAAAAGCAAGACGTAGAACAGCTCTGGGATAGGTTTTCAGGTCGGGTGCTATCTTTCTAGCCCTCCTGGAAGGTCAGGGCAGTGCGCCCCTCCGAGGCCCCTGGGGCCCCCGAGTGGCGCAGAAGGCTGGGGGTGTGCTGTGGGGCGAGGGGAGCACCCTCGGCAGCCCCTCCCTGCCCGGACCTCGAGCGCCGCGCAGGGGTGGCCATGTGCGCTCCGGTCCAGAGGTCGGGGGTTGAACGGCTTCCCCCGGGGCCGTCGGCGACCCGAGGAGAGGAGGGCGAGGAGGAGGAGGAGGGGGAGGAGGAGGAGGAGGAGGAGGAGGAGGAGGAGGAGGAGGAGGAGGAGGAGGAGGAGGAGGAGGAGGGGGGGGGGAGGAGGAGGAGGAGGAGGGGGAGGAGGAGGAGGGGGAGGCGGAGGAGGGGAGGGGGGAGGTCGGCCGAAGCCCTTCGGAGACTTCCAGGTCGGGGTCCCGTGGTAAAATTTGTGGGCCCCCCCCCCCGGGCGTGCAGGGAGTGGCCCGCCGCGGGCGGGGAGGTCGAGAGTCGGGGGGCCCGGGCGAGGACCCGATCGAGCAGTCTTGACGCTACGATTAAGTCGGGCGTGCCCCCTACAAGGGGATTTTCGATGAAAAATAACAGATACCCCAAAAAACACCAAAAAGGTCAAACAATACTCCAAAAAATAGTCCCCAGACTATGTTTGGACTAATTTTTGATTATTGTTGGTGGTATTTTTTATTTTTCGTCGAAGATCCCTATGTAGGGGGACAGGCCCGACTTCACGCTGCGAGCGCCTGGAGCGCTCGGCAGCCTGCGCAAGAAAAAAAGATCGAGCGATCGAGGGTGTGGGCGCGCCAGACCCGCGATCGATGCGGACGTCTCCCCGGTTCGACCAGGGCGGCGTGCTGCCTCGATGGCTGCCTCCGAGCCCAGACCGATGCGTTCGACGGCCCACATCCCGATCTTGGGCCCAAGACGCGACAATCAACGTCTTGAAATATCTGACCGCCTTGGAGCATGACGACTGGAGCTGGCCACCTGGTCCATTGCGAGGGGTAGATCGTGCAGTGTTGTGCACATGCGTCTGCCATGTAGTAAATAATCAGAATTGCAATTCCCCAGACATGTTCGGGTCGCGAAGAACATGACGGAGATGTGTCGTCGCTTTCCGCCTCTGGGGCCCCTCGCCAGGCCACAGGGCTCACCGCTGAAAACTGGCAGCACCGCGAGAAGCCACGGCCGGAGCCCTGCAGACCCCACCTTTCTCTGAGCGAGACTGCTCGTGCCGCATCGACGTCGTGAGGGCACCGCGGCCAGAAGCAGGGCGGAATCGCCCAGTGTGGAAGAAAGCGCAACGCCAGGATCTCAGGGTGTACGTATACCCAGCCTCCCTGGGCTCATGAGGAAATCATGTCGGAAGGTGTTCTCATTATTTTCGGCCTACGGAGGCCCTTTAGCAGGCCTCGGGACTGTGAACAGAAGTATTCAGGAAACCTTTGGTGGTCGACGTTATGACACAAAATCATGACGTCGGGTGTGTGTGGGTACACCGTGGCAGGGCACTGTGGTAGTGCACAGGAGCCTCCTGCATAGCGCAGGGGTGGCCTAACCGCCTAACCGACCCCTGGCTGGCAGCTCTCACAAAAGGGCGTTTTGCTACAGGAGGTTCAGTCTTCCCTGGAAGATCGGCGGCGAGCGAGGGGGGAAGTGAGACTGAGAAGGCCTTCTCAAAAGGCGGCGGCACATTTCATTATTATATTACATCTATAGATCAACATCTTAAACACAAAAGGCGGCGGGGCTTTTCAGAAGGCCTCTGGCCTTCTGATAGGTTGTCTGTGTCGTCGGGGAAGGCTCAGACCACTTCTCAGAATGCAGGGGGGCTTCCGAGCATTCTGACCAAGACCCCCGCCGTCATGATTTTGTTCACCCTGTCGACCCCCTGAGTTCTCGGCCCATTTCTCCAGGACCCGTTTCTGAGACTTTCGATGGTCCTGAGGCCCTGTAGGGGCCCCCAATTGCCGTCGTGACTTCTTCATGACCCGCGGGGACTTCTCGTCCTGAGCCGTTTTTGACGGACCCGAGGCCTGGTGAGGGCCCCTGGAGGCCGAAAAGAACGAAACATTTTCCGTCGTGATTTTTTCAACACCCGAGGGGTCTCGCGAGAGAAAACCCGCCCATTCTCTTTCCCCTGAGCTCGCCGCGCCGCTGGCGTCCTCCGGCCATCTCCCGTCGGTTGCGACGCCCGATCATCTTCCAGAGAAGGTCGCGACGCTCGATACGTCCTCCCCAGACCTCCTCGGGTCATGAAAAATCATGACGGAAGTTTTTTCCTTATGTTCGGCTCCTGGGGGCCCGTACCGGGCCTCGGGACCGTCGAAACACGACTCAGGATGAAAAACCGGTCCCGGGGAAGGGGTTGAGACCTCTTGGGGTCGACGTCCTGAAAAGATCACGGTGTCGGGGGTCTGGGTCCAGAGCTGACAGATCTCAGAGATTCTCGATACATGCTCTCCCGAACGGGTCCTCGTCCTGGCCTCGTCCAACCCAGACCCCCGACGTCATGATTTCTTCATTGCGTCGATCCCCAGAGTTCTCGACCCATTCCACAGCACCAGCTTCTCATCCAGAATCGTTTTCTGACGGTCCCGGGGCCCCGTGAGGGCCCCCAGAGGCCGAAAATTTTGAAAAACTTCCCGTCATGATTTTTGTGTAAGGAGGGGAAAAACACACAGACGCAATTCATCGCCCATTCCCCCGAAAACATGGAACAATAATCATGGGAAGGAAGACAAACACCCAGAACATGTGGGAACATATAGGTAATATGGTTACATGTGTGTGTATTTATTTGTGTGTCCCAGGGCCCCTTCATATTTCGGTGCCCGAGGGGAGCCTGGGAAGAGCACCGCGCGCAGCTGGCAACTGGCAATGGCGAAAAACTTCCCGTCATGATTTTTTCATGCCCCGAGGGGGTCTGGGAACGGGTCCTCGTCCTGGCCTCGTCCTACAAGAGCTGATGGGCCTGTTTTCCACCACCACCACCACCACCATAAGTTGGAGTTGGGGGAGGAGGAGGAGGAGGAGGAGGAGGAGGAGGAGGAGGAGGAGGAGGGGGAGGGGGAGGAGGGGGATCTCGAGGGGGAGGGGGAGGGGGAGGGGGAGGAGGAGGAGGAGGGGGGGGGAGGAGGAGGAGGAGGGAGGAGGAGGGGGAGGAGGGAGGGGAGGAGGAGAGGAGGAGGAGGAGAGAGGGAGGAGGGAGGAGGAGGGGGAGACCCCCCCCCCAGCTCCTGGTGGCGGTGGTGGAAAACGCGCGCCCCGCACGAGCACCGCGCGCGCAGCCGGCGCCCTGCGGCCGTCTCCCGTCGGTCGGCACGTGGTTGGCGCCCCGGCCCCGCGGGGAGCCGGCGCCCGGCGCCCCGGCGCGGGCCGCGGCGGCGGCCCACCGGGCGGAGGCGCGCGCGCGCCCGGCTGGCACGGAGGTCGGCCATACTGCCCAGGCCCCCTCGAGGAGTGAAGGAATCCCAGAGATCCAACGTATTATTTGAAAAACTCAAGACGGAGGTTTTTCCAAAATTTCGGCCCCTAGGGGCCCTCGCCGGGCCTCGGGAGCGTCAAAAAACGACCCAGGATGAAAAGCCGGTCCTGGGGAACGGGTCCAGACTTACGGGGACCGCGCATTGAAAGAATCACGACGTCGGATCTCTGGGAAGGAATCAGGACGGGAGGTTTTTCGCCCTTTTTCGGCCTCCAGCGGCCCTCACGGGGCCTCGGGAGCGTCGAGAAAGGACTCAGGATGCCAAGCCGGTCCTGGGGACAGGGTCCGGACCTCTGGGGGTCGACGCAATGAAAAGATCATGACGTCGGGGGTCCTGGGGAGGTCGGCAATACTCCGGACCTCGCCAAGGGGGCCACAGGGGGGGTGAGTTCGGTCCGTTGGCGCATCGAACCGCAGAAATTATGCAAAACGAGGTCTCCGGCCCAGAGGCGTCGACAATCGGGGCGCGCGGGGGACATTGTTTTTCGGAGAGTCGACGCACCAGCGGGGGATCCCCCCCCCTCAGGGTCCCCCCCCTTTTGGTGGACCCCGACATACGTGGGAGGGACCTTTCGCTGGAGTGACCTCTGGTCCCAGACCCCCTCGCGGGTCATGAAAGAATGCAGAGGAGGACAAGGTACCCATGCCGCTATCCTTCGCCCGTTTCCCTTTTTGGGGGCCTCCTTGGGAGGCCCTCGTCGCCACCGCTGGATTCGCCACGAAATTTTGGTCACAGCGCACCCTGGGAGAGGTCCAGAAGGTAGCGGTATCCCTGCATCCCAGACCCCCGACGTAATGTTTTTTTCATTACGTCGACCCCCAGAGGTCCCGACCCTTACCCCATGACCGGCTTTGCATCCTGAGTCGTTTTTTGTCGCTCCCGAGGCCCGGTGAGGGCCCCCGGAGGCCGAAAATGAAGGAAAACGTTCCGTCATGATTTTTTCATTACTCGAGGGGGTCTGGGCATTTTGGTTTCCTCAAAATCATGACGGAAGGTTTTTCGTGATCTTCGGCCTCGGTCAGCACAACGGCTCAGGACGAGAGAAACCGGTCCCGGGGAATGGGTCGAGAGCTTTGGGGGTCGACGTCCTGAAAAAGGTCATGGCGGCGGGGGTCGGGTGCGGGCAGCGTTGAGATCCTACTCCAGATTTCGTAATAAAAGGGGGGGTTCGGATTAGGTCGGGCCTGTCCCCCTACAGGGGGATTTTCGACGAAAAATAAAAAACACCTCAAACACAGTCAACAAAAATAGTCCAAAAAAAGTCAGGGGACTATTTTTGTTGTATATTTTGACCTTTTTGGGGTACTCTTGGGGTACTCCAGATTTCGTAATACAAGGGAGGGGGTCTGGACCCCCCAAGACAAGTCATTTCAGACCTCCCCCGTGGGAGAACCCTCCAAAACAGCGCCCCCAGACCCCCCAGGCCCTCCAAGATAGCCTGGAAGAGACCCCCCCCGAAATGAGACCCCCCTCCCTTTGTTACGAAATCTGGAGTAGCGTCTCACATTTTTTCGAGCCGTGCTTTTGCGCCTACGTGCGGGCCCGGGACCCTCACATACCGATGCGGCTGGGGAATGGTGCAGAAAGATTGGGATCTAGGGCTTTCCCCTCGTGGTGGTTCACGATGTTTCGATTTTTCCGAGACGTCGGATCTCAGAGAAGGTGGGGTCTCCAGATGGTTGAATGCGATGCGATAGCAGCGGCTTGAGCGCTCCGGTTTGGCCTTTCCGCGGCCTCCGAATGTCTCTTACCAATGGTAATTTTCGTCTAGGGTCACTCTTACCCGCCGGTCGTTGAAAGCAGGCATCTCTGGGTTCCCAGATCCGAATCAATTTCAAGCGCCTTCCTACTTCAAGCAACGATATGTTTTCCCTATGTGCTATTGTGTTCTGGGAGGGCCTTGGCCAAAGCTACTTTCTCCGCCTTCCCACTTTATGTTTTTATCCACTTCTTCCGACCGACGTGTACGTGTGGCCCACGGAGAGGGGGTCCACGGGGTAGCATCAGGGGGGATGTTTGAGGTTTTCGGACGTTCTCGTCGGCTCCTGAAGGTTCTCCTGCCTCAGGGTGCGTTCCAGCCGCTGCGCCTTGCCGAGGGCGCACTCGCAGGCAGAATGCGGTCGGAGCTGGCAAGCGGCATACAGGCGGACAACCGGCGTGCTGCAACATTCGCAGGCACATTGCGCATCAAAGCCACACAGAGCATGCACGCGGGGAGCAGACACACTGCATCATTCGCAGGCATACTGCGTGCGCAGGGGGTTGGCCGTTGACACAGAGCGTCCACGCAGGCAGAAGTCAGATTGCCGCAGTCGCAACCATTCAGGAGGGAAAGAAACACACAGACACAATTAATCGTCGACTTCCAGGAAAATATGGGAAAATATGGGAAGTGGGGGGGAAGATAAAAACCCCAAAAATATAGAAAAATATGGGGAATCTTTTTATTTGTGTCTATTTATTTGTGTGTCCCAGTTCCCCTTCAACCATTCTGAGCACGGGGCCGGCAGACGCAGGCAGATGGCAGCACCTCGTGCGCCCTCGCAGGCAAGCTGCGCACGAGGCCCGCGTGCGGCACGCGCGTGCACGGCAGACACGCTGCCGCACCCTCGAGGCACTCTGCGCGCCAGGCCAGCACACTCAGGAGGAGAAAAAACACACACAGACACAATTCATTTACGATTCCCCAGAAAATATGGGAAGATATGGGGAGAGGGGGGGAAGACAGAAACTCAGAACATATAGGAAATATGGGGAACCTTTTTATTTGTGTGTGTATTTATTTGTATGTTCCAGGGCCTCTTCAACGACGGACGGACGCCAGCCGACACACACTGCCCCGCCCCTCGACGGAGGGCGGCGAGGCAGCAGGCACGCCGGGCTGCCTCCCCCCTCGTGCGCCCAGCAGACGCGCTGCGCGCCGAGCCGGCGCGCGCGCCACGCCGCCGAGCGGCGGCACCCTCGTCGCCGACGGAGGCCCGACGGCCCCCCCAGCCCAGGAGCGCGCGTGCGCATCCGCCCTCGGGGGCCGATCGCCGGGCCGTCGGCGGCGCCTCGCAGCGCCGATGCCAGCTCGATGCTGCGCCCCCCCCCCCCCAGGAGCTGGTCCCCTCCCCCTCCTCCTCCTCCTCCTCCTCCTCCTTCTCCTCCTCCTCCCTCTCCTCCTCCTCCTCCTCCTCCAGCTGCCGCCACGGCTTGCAGGGCCGCGCAGCATACTAGGCCATGAAATCACATCTTATGGTCTGTTACTCCCTCCCGACTGGGGTCCTCGGCCAGTGCCATGGGATCTCGAATTCTCTCTGCCATGGTCTACAACCCTCTCCATGCGTGTGGTGACCGTCTCAGTGACCTTATCTCGGAATTGGGTGCTTTCGATCTGGTGGGTCTTCCAGGCACACAGCTTCGTGAGCACGATCGTGAAGGGTATCGAATACAGCGTCTGGGGGAGCGACTGGCTGTCCATGCGGGGTGGAGGGCAGGAGGTTTCGTGACACGTGCTGCGGGATGCTCACTGCTGCTGCCCAAGGCCTGGACCCAACGTAACATACGTAAAATACTTGTGCCCCCTGGACCTCTACAGGGTCGAGGTTTATCTGTCGAGTTATCCAGAGGTGGTTTCTTGTACATGGTGATCGTTCTATATTTTCCCCCGAGGCCCTCCAGAGCTTCGCAGGTCAAACAGTATATTACGTGCTGCGGAAAAATGAAGGAGTGGGTTCGTGAGTGTTTTCGGGGATTACCAGCTAGAGTTCATCCTATTCTCATGGGGGACATCAATGACGGTTTGGGCACAAGTAAGATCTCTGGGGACTGGGTAGATATTGCTACTCCGAGTGTTGGGCGTGTCAGAAGTAAAGAACATCATAGAGGAGGGGCTGGTGAGTGCTTTCGGGAAATCATGCACGAGTTCGGTTTATTTTCCCCGACGACAATCCGTTTGTTTTGTCCGACATATTATGGCTCCAAAGGGGGGACGTCGATGATTGATCATGTCGCCCTACCGCTCTACTGGACCGAACAAATAACGTGTGCCAGCCCAATACATCGACTTGGTAGGCGATTACAAGTAATCAAATGTGCTGAACCACGGGACCACATACCTGCACTTGTGAAGGTGAGGGTGCCCCATGTATCAGTCGCTCACCAACGCGCCGTTGAACTCAGGCCTGACGGCAGGCCCCTGGAGCATGTACAGTGGGATCGCGACAGGCTCACGCAGGCTATCCGAGGCGGCCCGCTGAGGGAGCAGTTCATGCGTAGTGTGGAGCCCCTGCTTGAGCAGGAATGGCCATATATTGAAAATGCATGTCTTGATCCCAATATTGTGCTCGACAGGTTGGATCAAATTCTACGAACCGCTGGTGCTGCTGTATTCAAAAAGGGGCCTGCTGCAGGATCGACTCGATCGGCTCTCGCTCAACGACGGCTGGATCTTCTGGCTCGACGACGGGATCTTCGGTCAAAGTTGGGAGAGGGCCTGTCGAGTGAGGAGTATGTTGCATGTTGCGAAGAACTAGCTCGACTGACGAAGCAGTGTAAGGCCCTATACAAAGCTGAGCAGCAACGACGGCGTGAACAACTTGTTGAGGAGATCTGGGCCTCGTGGCGAAGTCGTGACCTGGCCAGCGTAAATAGGCTTTCACTTCGACTCGCAGGAGGACGATATGGTAAAGCCAGACGTGACTTCAGTCGTCTGGATGGTATGCTCCCAACTGGTGATGAATGGTTCTCGCACTTATCTCAGGCCGGCTGTGATGGCGGGCTTCAAGCATCTAGAGTGTGTTGGGATGACATGGCAGCATTGCAGCAGCTGTGGAAACGGCCTGCTCCTACTTATGAGCAGTTTGATGAGCGAATGCAACAAGCGTGGGCAAAGTCAATTATTGATATGGAGCAGATTGAACGGTATTTCAAGCGTGCGCCCAAGCGGCGCAGTGTTCCTGGATGGTCTTTACCTTTAGAATTGTGGCTTCTCTCCATTCGTACGACTGCTGAGCGCGAGGGTAACCAACATGATTCTCGTCAAGGACTGGGTACTGACCGCGCGATCACTGATGGAGTTTACTGTCGGAAGTGGTTGCATAACATATTTTGTATGACTCGTTTCTGGGGTATCGTTCCAGGTTTGTGGAACGTCAGCAAGTGCTTTGCTCTGCCTAAGGCAGCTGCGCCTGGACCGAAGGGAAAAAGGGTAGTGCGCGGACTTGATCCTGTGGGAAAAGGGTTCTTCGAGGGCCTGATGCGCATCGGACCGAAATATACCAACTCTGACTGCGATCACGGTTTCTTGAGGGCTCGTCGTCGTGAGGATGCGATCGTTGCCAACATGTGTTTCTCATGGCGTCTATCTCAGGCAGGGTATTCTTGGGTCGACTCTCTGAAAGACCTCACCAACGCCTTCGCGTCGTCAAAGTGGGAGGCGCTCGATCAGGCCACTCGTGCCCTCGTGCAGCCCAGGGACTTGAATCTTTGTCGTCAGCGTTTTCGACGAGCAGGATGTGTTTTGCCTGCTGCCGACGGTCCCCTTTTTCTTCGGCCAGGGTGTGGGTCCCCCCAGGGCGATCCGTATGCAGTTCGATCGTTCGTCCGCGTCTTCCGCCCAACTGTCGATAGATGGCTAGAACGCTGCGCGGAGGCCGACCCCGAGGGCGAGCAGTTCATGTGGTCCAGGATCCCCGAGGCCATGATCCCAGGGGCGCCCCAGGTGTACTTAGGTCTCCAGAAGTTCGCTGATGATCTCCTGAAGAAGCTGATTGTAGGCCCCCCCTTCAACTTAGATCGGTTCCTGAAGGCTCTCAGAGACAACGGCGAGTCTTTGGATCAGGAGCTTGACAAGATAGGTTTGAAGAGGGATAAGAGTAAGCAGGAGGCGCTGTTACGGGCCACCCAGAGCTCCAAGCGAGGTGCAGCTGCGGCCCTCAGAGGACTTGAGACGCGCGTGACGGATGAGGTGCGGTACCTGGGGCCGTATCTGACCCCCACTCAGAGCTTCAGCGTCGAGCTCGTGAAACGGATCAAAGCCATGAAAGGTGCGTTTTACAGGATGGGGCAGTTCTGGTTCCAGAAGGGGGTGCCGTACAGGTGGAAGAGATGCGTTTTACTGTGTCACGTAGTCAACGCAGCGCTTGCTGGTGTAGAAGCTTTTGTGCCCACGGCGTCTCAGTTGCAGACTCTGGAACTTGCTGTCGGAGGCCTTGCCAGAAAAGCAATGCGTCGCGAGGCTAGCTGGGAGGAGGAGGACGGACGGAGAAGATGTCTTTCCACTCGTGAGGTGTACCAGTGGTGGCGCCTCTCTCCTCTTGCCAGTGAACTCCAGGTCCGTCGTCTGCGCTGGCTGCAGGCATGTGTGCGACGTCCAGGATCGCACAAGCAGATGCTGGCGGCTATATTTGGCTCTCTCCCGTTTGAGCATACCGAGGTTTTCACGGAGAATGGGTCTCTTGGGATTAACGCGAACCCGTGGGCCCTGCAGTTCCAGGAGGACCTTGAGGAGCTTGTCAAGTGGAGTGATGATGCGGCCTCGTGTTGGGCCCGTGCTGAAGGTTCGATTCTAGGGCTTTTCGACTTCGAGGTCTCGCAGGACTTCGTGAAGATTGATGTTCGGGTTCTTCGTAGTCGACATTTCGACGTTGAAGTTGCTCCCCCTGGCCTCCAACCAGCAGATCCCGAGGCTCTCGAAGAAGGTGCGTTATGTGTCTCTGTGGATTTCAGGTGCCCGTGGACTGATGAGAATGGCCCCTGTGGGGCTTCGTTCACTTCGAGGAAGGGGCTGGTCAACCACCTGCGCCTGGTCCACAACTCGTCCAAGCTGTCTCAAGTTTTGACGGTTACGAACCGGTGCGTCTATTGCAAGGAAGTCTTCTGGGACCGAAAAAGTGCACAACAACACCTTCACGGAGCCATTAACTCCGGGCGATGCTTGGCCAACAAGGCTTCCACGCTGAGGCCGCTAATTGAGCCTGAGTCCGTCATCGTCTGTGGGGTCTGCGGTTCAAGCTGTACGTCCTTGTCTCTCTACAACGAACACGCCTGTACCCACTTGCCCGTCCAGCCTCGCATACAGCCTTTGAAGGATGCCAGGCGACGATTGGGATGTCGAGATGTTCGGCGAGGAGCGGCCAATGTGGGCCATGACGGCGTGCGGCGTGAAGCGCCCTGCCCCATCCGAAGGCGGAGATCGCTCGCAGCAGGCCAACGTAGGCCAAGGCTCAGGCTCTCAGGAAGTTGCCCAGACAGGCCGCGGCGCCAAGTCCAACAAGAAGCTCGAGGAGCTCGCGGAGTTGACGGCGCGCCTGGCGCTGATCACGGCACGGGAGCAGGCCATCCTCGAAGGCAGCGTTCTCGAGACGTACCTCGTCCCCGAGCTCCACTTCCTCTCGAAGTCGGGCATCGAGGCGAACCGCTTCTACACAGGTGCCGTCGCCGGCCTGAAAGAGCAGAAGAAGACAGACGACAGCGTCGACGTAGGACAGCTGGGCCCCCCGTTCGTGACTGTCTTCTTTATGGCGATGGCGGCTGCGGTCAAGGCAGCGCAGGGAGCGGCTCAGGAGCCCATGGCGAACTTCTTCCAGACGCACGTCAAGGGCCAGCCAGCGGAGTACATCACACAGTACGTCACGCATTTCTCGGTCAAAGCACCGAGGGGAGAGCACACCAGCGCCAAGATGAAGGGCATGGCGAAGTTCCAGGTGCACATCCAGACCGCACGGCCCGCTGGCGTCGTGCTTCGCGAGATTATCGACCGCATTCTCTCGGAGGCAGGTGCCAAGAGGCTCGTTGGCTCGGCCCCGCGCGGGCCCCTCGAGCGCAAGATTGGCCAACTGTTGAGCAAGAGGTGAGACCTTCGGTTGAAGCTGATCAAGATCGAATTCGCAGTCAGAGTCTGGATGGAGATATCATTCGTCCTCAGATGACCGAACAGACGAATGTGGAGACTCTTATTGGTCCAACTCATTGTGATGTTGTGGGTGGTCATCCAGATATCTCTCGAGCGAGTACTGCTGGTGCAAACGATATCGATTCGAGTGTTCAGTTACCTCATGGACGGGGTGAGCGGTCGTCGTCGGCCCCACGGAGTGAACCTGCCCGTTCTGCGCCTCCCACTCCTCCCTCCAACCCCCAGGAGGTCCGCAGCAGGACCTTGCCCCCGCCCCAGCTCTCCCTGCCGAGTGCGCTGCAGCACAGCGAGCGCCTCCGCATGCTGGTGATGCGCGGGGTCATCAAGGACTGCCGTATCACGGGGAGGGATTCTTTTGTTGTTCGGGCGGGGGCGGGGGTGGAGGGGGTGGAGGAGGAGAGAGTGGCTGCTGCTGCGACCGATCGTGCCGAGGGGAAGGCGGTGAGCTCGTCCGAAGTGAGGAGTGTCCGACCGAGGCTGTCGGTTCGCGGAGCTGTGAATTCGAGACGTCGTGGTTAGAGGTTGACTGGCGCCCGCAGGCAACCCAGCGCGGCGTTCCGCGCAATGGGTGCGCCTATGGGGCCAGCGGGGTTTGTTCCCTCCAGCGAGGGCTCCCCATCGAGGGTTTGGATTTGTTGGGCTACGCCCCACGCAGGGATCTAGTTTTGTTTTTTCTCCCCGCAGGCCTGTATAGGCCCCTGCAAAGCTGTCCGTCGGACGTGTTTTGATCCCCAGCGTCTCTTGGTCTTGGTCTTGGTCCTCCTCCTCCTCTCCTCCTCCTCCTCCTCCTCCTCCTCCTCCTCCTCCTCTCTCCTCCTCCTCCTCCTCTCTCCTCCTCCTCCTCCTCCTCCTCCTCCTCCTCCTCCTCCTCCTCCTCCTCCTCCTCCTTCTCCTTCTCGAAGGTTGCCCCCTCCGGGGAGGGTCCTTCCCGCGCCGCGCCGCAACCGCGCCCTCTCGGTGTCCGGGCGGGGCTCGCGGATTCGGAGCGGGCTCGGCGCGAAGTCAGCGGCGCGGCGGGACACATCGTGGCCCAAAGGAGCGACGCAAGAAAACCGGGCCGTCCTACGAGGACGTTGGCGCGTAAGCTTTCTGTGTGATGCCGCGCGCGTACCGACGAAGGCAAACGCCATAAACAGAAACTTTCGACGCTCCGCGCAGTGTTCTTAGAGCTGCGCTGGGCCGGACGTCGCCTCTGGTGCCGCTCCTAGCGCGCTCCACGCGCCAGGGAGGGGGTCCAGCGCAGATCCAGGGAATCTGCGCGCAGCGCCAAGAGTTTCGGCTTATGCAGTGTTTGATATTCTTCTAGCGCGAGCGCCCTCATTCCCAGTGCAGCGTGACGCGCCGGCGGCCCGCGTCCTTCTCGGCGGCGCCCGGCGTGGGGTCGCCGTGCCATCTCGCGTAAGTGCGGGCAATGTCTATATCCACATCCAGTGCGTCTTGGAGTTTCGGACACTCTTCCCAAGAAACATGAGGCGCACTGGATATGGATTATAATCTGCCTCCAAAAGGCTAGGTTTTTATCCATATCCAGTGCGCCTCGGCGTTGCGGCGCTCCTTCCAAGAAAGTCCAAGACGCAGTGGATATGGATAGAAATATTGCCCGCAGTAAGACCCGGTTCTTTTTGTCGTTCATCTGAGGGTCCAGGATCGCGCCGTCAAGGGTGGTCCTCCTAGCTAACAGCAGGTTTCTGCCCCCTCGACGCTGGCGGCGACGCTGGAACAGGCGTTCAAAGTTAGAAAGAAACGACCTTCGGGGGGCCTGCTTCTGGGCCTGGGACAGGCAGTAAGCATCCCACGGCGCAGATCCGCACTGGGACAAGCAGCAAGCATCCCACGGCGCAAATCCGCAAGGACGACTGGTACGCGAGGAACAAATAATGGCGTCAATAATGAGGTCCGCGCGGATTTCTCCGATCGGCGCTGGACCCCTCTTCCTCGGCGCGCGGAATGCGCCAGGGACGGCGCCAGAGGCACCGTCAGCGCCGAAATTTCACGTTCATGACATGTTTTGTCCCCCGAGATACGGGAGATCGTTCAAGGTTGAACGGTTCACGCGGCATCAGAAATTCCAGCCGACGTCGTCAAGGCCGAAGTTTGCTTTCCTTGCTGGTCGCCAGTGGTAGGTTTATCAGTGGCATTCGGCCCACCCCGACACCGCGCCTGGGTTATAGGGAAGAGACTTCTTGATTCTTTGCGAGGATCTCTTGGGAGGCCTTTCAGAAACATGTTAGAAACGGCTTGGAGGCGCAGGCTCGACCCGCCAGAGTCTCGATTCGCTCGGCTCGCTTCGCCAAGCTCGGGCTCCAGAGCGGCGCCAGAGCGCGTGCTCGGTGCAGGGCCATGGCGGCGCTGCGCCCGGGTCGCGGCGGCTCTCTGCAGGCGCAGCTGCGGGCTTGGGCCGCGGCCGAGCTGCGCAAGCGAGGCAGCTTGCACGGGCTGCTGGATCTTGACATCGACGCTCGGGCGGCTATAGGGTGCTGACGCCTGGTGCTTTCGGCGACGCGACGTGCCTGCGGCGGCCCTGCGGCGGCCCTGCGCGCGGTTCAGCGCCTGGGTCGCGGCCCCGGCACCCGCTGGCCCTGCTGCCGCGGGCCGCGGCGGAGGCGCGCCGCTCGAGGCGCGGAGCCGGTTGCGCCGGCCTCCGGCGGCGGGCGGCGAGGCGGCGACGCGGCGCCGAAGGGCGGCCATGGAGCCGCGGCCGCGGGCTATAGCTGTGCCAAATCCCCTCGCGAGCAAGGAAAAAATCTCGACGGGAGGCGTTTATCGGCCATCATGGGGCGCTCAACGGGCTTCGGGGCCGCCAAGAAACGACGCAGGATGACCAGCCGGTCCCGGGGAACAGGTCGAGAACTCCGGGGTTCGACGTCGTGAAAAAATCATGACGCCCGGGGTCTGGGCACCTAGCTCTCGGGGCCGCCGTCGCGGCCTCGCTCCGGGTGTAGCCAATACCCTGGTTAAGTGAAGCCTGTTAGTGATTGAGCCCCGAAGCCCAAAAATATGCACTGGAATCACTAAACCAGGTCTGCCGTAGCTGGTGTCTTCGGATGACGGCAGTTCCGGTTAGTGGAATGGGGCGGGGGGGGGCGTTCCCCAGTAGACATTACTAAACCAGGTCCCACTAAACCCAGTTCTGCCAACGCCCGATCGCTGGTCGCGACCTGTCGGCGACATTCCCGCTGGTGCCGCTGCAGCCCCGCAGCGCCAGCTGGTCATTCGCCGTGCTGCTGCAGACCATCTGTCATTGTTGCGTGACGGCGCGGCGCCTCAAGTGCGGGGCGGTCATCGCCGCCGAAGGCCGTATAGCTGGGGCGCTCTGGTCCTTCGCCAGCCTGCTGCTCGGCTCGTCCTGCTCTTGCGCCTACGTCGCCCTGCGGCTGCGCAGACGCGGCGCGTTGGCCCTGCGCGCCAAGCCGTGCGCGCCGCGAGGCTGCGCGGGCTGCGCGCGTCGGGCAGCGTCGCGCCTTCGTCCTCGCCCGAAGCGTGCTCCCGGCGGGGCCCGAGGGCACCGCTTTCACAGCTAGACGGGCGCCCGCGCGCGGGCGAGTAGCGCGGTGTGGTGGCGGATCAGGGATCGCCGCGATGGCGTTTAGCGCAGCAGCAGCGAAGAAACGCCGATTCTCCCTGCTCGATTCGCCCTGCTCGATCTACGCGGCTCGATTTGCCCGGGGCTCGATTCGCCCAGGTTCAGTTCGCCGGAGTACCGGTTCGCCCGCCCTACCCGATCCGACCCGTTAGGGCCCGCCCGCCCGACCCGACCCGCCCGTTAGGGTCCGCCCGCCCGACCCGACCCGCCCGTTAGGGTTCGCCGATTTGCGCGTGCTAATTCGATGATGCGTCATGTTTTATAATCTCCCGCCCGCCCGACCCACCTTTCTTTTAGGGTTCGCCCGCCCGTCCCGACCCGCCCGTTCGGGTCCGTCCACTTGCTCCCCCTCCTTCCTCCCTCCTCCTCCCGCTCGTTTACTTTTCCTCCTCCTCCTCCTCCTCTTCCTCCTCCTCCTCCTCCTCCTCCTCCTCCTCCTGTGGGTCCTGAGTGTGTCCAGCGAGGCGAGCCCCGGCGAAGCAAGCCCTGGCGAAACGAACCCTGGCGAACAGAGCCCCGGAGAACCAAACCACGGCGAATCGAGTCGGGCGGCCAGAAACCCCAGCGAACCGAGTTTGGCGAATCGAGTTAGGCGAACCCAGCCTTGGCGAAGCGAGCCCGGGCGAACTAAACCCCCGCGAACCAAGCCCCGGCGAACCGAACCCCAGCGAACCGAGGTTCCGACGGACCAAGTCCGTGTCGGTTTTGGAATGTTTTGTGAGGGTTTGGGGGGGCATCTTGGGGCCTCCTCGGGGGCCGCCTGCGACGAGAGCAGGATGTGAGGAAGACCAGAGCCGAGGTGTGAGCAATCGAGGAGGATGGATATGCGAATAAGGAATACGAGGATGGATGAGAGAAGCAGTAGAAACGTGGAACATCACTCCTCTCTCTCTCTCTCTTTCTCTCTCGTTCTCTGATCCTGTCTCCCTAACTATCCACTCCGCCGTCCCATGCACACTCCTCTTCCTCATCATCATCGTCGTCATCATCATCATCATCATCACCATCATCATCATCATCATCCTCATCATCATCATCATCATCATCATCATCATTATCATCATCCTGATGCCCCCTCCGCTCTCTCTCGTTGTCATCCCCTTCTTTCCTCCCCGCACGAGGAGCATGGGGGGGAAGAGGAGAGAGGGTTGGGTGGATACGTCACCGGGAGGGGGGAGGCCAGAGCGACGAGGGCGGGGGGCGATCGGAGCGGGAAGGACGATGACGACGGATGGGGAGGGGAACGTAAGGCTTCGGTGGAAGTCCTGGAGGCCTCGCGCGGCGCGCTGTAGTTGTAGTGTCTATAGTCCGCACGCCCGCCCCCTCCAGGTATATGGGGCGACGTTCGCGAGGCGACGCTTCTGCGTACGTCCGCCGTAAATCCGACCTGGGTCCGACGTAAGTCCGACGTGAACCCGAAGTGGATTCGACGTAACTTGGGCCTCGAGCTGCCACGCGATGTCCACAGGGCTCTCATCACCCCCCGCCTCCTTTCTTCTCCCTCCTCCCTCCTCATTGATTCACTCGGTGATGCGGACGAGGTCGCATCGAAGCGCCGATGCCTTCGAGCCCCCTCCCCGCGACCTGCGGGGGCAGGGCGACTCACAACCAAGTGGTAACAAGAGAGATAAGCAAGAAGGATAAGGGATACCTGTGACGGGGACTCCTCCCTCCTCCTCCCCCTCTTCATTTTCGGTCATTGGCACGCCCTTCTCTGCCGCAATTGTACATCGATGGCAGACGCGGAATTTGAGCAGGCTCAGGATATGCCTTCTCGCTCAGGGTGAGCCGGCTTTCATTTTGATATGGCTCTGTTCTGGGATTCGGTAATCCGATTCTCCTCTTTCTCCCCTTTGCCTCCTCCTCCTGCCCTCTCCCTCTTCCTCACCCGCCGAGGACGACGACGACGAAAGCCACGACGACGAACGCCACGAAGACAAAAGCCACGACGACGAAAGCCACGACGACGACGACGACGACGACGACGACGACGACGACGACGACGACGACGACGACGACGGCGGCGAGGCGCTCTGCTGGCCCCCCCCTGGCGCGCTCACGCCCTGGGACCGGCTGCCCTCCGTGGGCACCTGGCTGCGGGCGGCGCCGGTGTGGCCGGAGGCGTCGCCGCCGCCGTCGCCTCCTCTTCGGGGCTTTCGGAGACCGGGGGCAACGCTTCGGGGCAGCGTTAGGGGGGTCTGTTTTGGGAGGTCTTCGGGCGTTGTCGTTGGCTCCTGAAGGTTTTCCTGCCCTGGGGTGCGTTTCAGCGGCTGCGCCTCGCCGAGAGCGTTCCAGGGACTTTCGGGGACCAGGGGCAACATTGGGGGGGAAGATGCTCAGGGGGGAGCAGGCCCCCTTAGGTGTTCGAGGTTTGAGATTTTCAAGTGTTCTCGTCGGTTCTCCGCAGCTTTCCAGCCTCGGGGTGCCTTCCGGTAGCTACACTTCGCCGAGAGTGTTCTAGGGCACCTGGATCGTCCCGAACGGCCGCCAGAGAGCCGAGTTCATGACCCGAAAGCTGCGGGGCAACGAGGTGGGTATGGGCTCAGGGGGGGGACGCATCGACCCCCAATCGCCGTGGATCTCGGATAGGTGCGGGCAATATTGTTTTCATCGCTTCGCTCATTCCGCCAGCCCATATTGCACACCGCGGTCGACTGGCCGAGTGGTCGTTGGCAGTGCGCGGGCGTCGTGGGGGTCTATTGGGGCCTCTCGGGGGCATCTTGGGAGCCTCTTAGGGCCCTTCTTGGGGGCCTCCATGGGACCTCTCTGCACGAAATGTCAGTTCGGGTCCCTCGTCTGGGCCCGCTCTTGGAGCCGTCTTGGGAGCCTCTTCGGCCATCTTGGAGGCCTCTGAGGCTGTCTTGGGGCCCTCTGGGGCCGTTTTGGGCGCTCTTGGAGGCCTCTTGGGTTGCGCTGGGGCGATCCTGGAAGCCTCTTTGGCCGTCTTGGAGCGCTGGTCAGCCCCCAAGGCGAGAACGCCAAAAACCTTGAATAACGTAAACAAATCACCAATGTCTGCCTCTGTGGGCCCTCTCGGGAGGTCTCATGGAGGCCTCCGGGGGGGTCTTGCAGGCGCTTCGGGCTGTCTGGAGGCCATCTTTGGCGTCTTGGATCGCTCTTGGGCCGTCTCGGTGTATGTCGAGCTCTCTTGGAGGCCACTTGAAGCGCTCCTTGAACGCTCTCGGGAGCCTGCTGGGACCTCGCCGGGACCTGCCCGTGACTTGCCCGGAACTTGCGGGGACCTTGTTCTTGTACTTTCGTCCTGGGACCCCCAGGGGTGGCCCCGCGCGCGCGAATTAGGATATGTCAACCAGTCACCGGATATCTTAGCATGCCCTCGGCCCGTTGGGCTGGCGATTACCCATATCCAGTGCGTTTTGGACTTTCTTGGAAGGGGCGCCACAAAATCGAGGCGCACTGGATATGGATTGAAGTCGAGCCTCGAGGGGGCATATTGTTTTCCATATTCATTGAACCTCGGGTTCTGGGGAAGGGTGCCGAGAATCCAAGCTGCAGTTGATATTAACAGAAGTACTGCCCGCAATATGGGCCCGATGGCCCACCCCACCAGGAAACGTGAGAATTCACTAGAACATCGGGGGCCTGTCGCCGCTGCGTCGGCGATGGATCGCCGATATCAGATCAATGTTCCCCCCCTCAGCCTCTCCCCCCCTGACGTGCCCCCATAAACCAGGCATGATCACGCCGTGAATAAAAAACATCCGGACAGATGTTTTGTCCTAGTCTTCGGCCTCTGGAGGCCCTCGCTGGGCCCATGCAGACTGTCGAACAGTCAAGCACCGACGCTGAATGAGAATCCGGTCCCGGGGAAGGGGTCGGGACTTCCGGGGACCGCGTGCAGAAATCAAGACGCCGCATGTCTGGGAAGGCGCCCTGGGCTCGAGGTGCCCGCCACCAGCTCCTCGGAACGCTCTGGAGCCCCTCCTCCTGGGCCTCGGCAGAGGTGCTCTGGAGGCCGTGGCCTCCTTGGAAAGCCTGGGGGCACCTTGGGCCAGGCCCAGAGATCCGACGCTCCCCCAAAAAATCAAGGGGCGGGTTTTAGCCCGTTGTCGGCCTCCGGGAGCTTTCGCTGGGCCTCGGGAGCGTCAACAGAACCATTCAGGACGAACAGTCAGCCCTGGGGAAGCGGTCCGGACCTCCGGGGCTCACGCATCGAACAAATTTTGGGCGGTCGGATGTCTGGGGGGGGGGCTTTTCCAGCAACTCCCGAAGGAGGGGATCGAGGCTCGCGGGCGTCGTCGGCCCAGGCTGCGCCTCGGGAGAGGCCGCCATGGAGACCGCCGACGAGGCGGTCGCCGTGGGCGCCTCCAGCGCGCCTGCGCCATCGTCCTCGTCGTGGTGGCCGTCTCCCCCGGGTTTGTGCTCGTCGTCGTGGGCGGCGGGAGGCCGCTGGAGGCGTTCGTCGTGGGTGCCTCCGGCGCCTTCCGGTCCTCTTCGCGGTGGCCATCCCCGGGGTGGCAGTGGATGGACGGAGTCCCTCGAGCGAGGGCTCCTTTCCGCAGGGGGCCGCGCGCCTGGCGGCGGACGCCGCGACCCTGCAGCGACCAATGGGGGGGTTTGCTGTAGCCAGCGCCTGGTCAGCGGCCAGGGGAGCGGCGCCGCCTGGCCGCCCGGGCGGGGGAGGTGCCAAGCGGGGGCCTCTGTCCCAAGGCACGGCCGCCTGGGGCCCTGCCTGACTCCCCAGCCGCTGCACCTGTCAGCGCACGGCTTGTCATCGCGGACGTCGGTTGTGTCTTCGGTGCCGTGGTCGCCGTCGCCCTCGCCATCCCCAGACCCCCTCGGGCAGGGAAGGAATCCTGGCGGGAGGTTCTTGCCAGACTTTCGGCTTTTGGGTGCCCTAACGGGCCGTGGGGACCGTCAGAAAACGACTCAGCATGAGAAGCTGGTCCAGGGGAGCGGACCGAGACGTCCGAGGGTCGACAGCAGGAACAAGATTCCTGGCGTCGGGGGTCTGGGGTCCGCTTCCAGAGTCAGGAGGAAAAGAAACACACAGACACAATTAATCCTCGATTCCCCAGAAAATACGGGAAAATATGGGAAGTGGGGGGGGGGGAGACAAAAACCCAGAAAATATGTGAAAATATGGGGGATATTTTTATTTGTGTGTATTTATTTGTGTGTCCTGGGGTCCGCCTCCAGAGTGCGGGCCCGATGTAAGGTCCCGGTTGATGCCTCGGCCTCGGGATGGGGGGGCAATGTCGGGCGTTCGAAAAAATCCTAGCATTTTCTGCGTGTGGAGGGCAAAGGGTGAAGTCTGAAAGGCCGTTTCGATTGAGTTTCGAGGTTCGAAGCTGCAAAAGGTGAATTCCAAGACGGGTTGATTTTCGAGGTGCACAAGCCCATCTGTATTTCACCCTGAGCCCTCTACCCTAAGAACATGCTTAGAGAATACTTCGCCTTCGGGAGTCCGGGAAAAAGTGACAGCTCGCCGTCTGCGGAAGGCCTGCGGAAGGCAGCAGGTGTCAAGCAAGGGTGGATCTACTGGCGGGTGCCGGCGGGAGGTTGGCGGAAACCGGCGGAAGGCCAATTGGGCCGCGTGCGTGAGGTCAGCGCAAGGGCATGAGCAACCATGCTTACCAGAGTCGCCCAACTGAGAGCTGGGGATTTGACACCGCGTGGGGGGGTAATAAGCAGTGGGCGAGCGAGGGGGGCAGTGACACAGGTGTGCAGTGCGTTCAGAAGACGGACGCACGATGCAGGGTCGATAACGAAGGGCGCTGGACACGAACATGCCGCATTCAGAACGCAGCATGTAGAGTGCCCAACGTACGGAGAAGACTTCATGTGGTTTCGCATGCATCCCACCGATGGCCGCCCCGCCCGATATGTTGGTCCAGCCCCCTTTACACGCGCGCCGAATCCGCCCTCCGCGCGAGAACCTTCGGGAAAACCTCTACTAAACAACCGTCCGTCTCGATCGGTCCCTCTACCAAGCTCTCTTTCGATCTATCTGCCGACGCCTTCATCAATGTCAAGAGACGCCATTCCGCCGACCCCGAGAAGTGGGGCGCATTTCGTGGGTGAAGCCAGTCGGGGCCTCTTGGGGACCTCTTTTAAGCCTCTCGGTGCTTCTTCTGGCCTTTTGGGAGTTTCTTGGGCGCCTGCTGGCGGTCTCGGGGGTCCTTGGGGCGGAGGGTTCGGAATGTCAGTCCGAGTTGCGTGGGGGGGGCCTTCTGGGGCCCTGTTCTCTTGGGCCATGTTGGGCGATTCGTGGGCCGGCTTGGCAACTTTTTCGGCCGCCTTGAGACTTCTGGTCTTCCCAGGGGCTTCTTGGGCCGTCTTGGAGCGGTCATGGGGGCCTCTTGAGATGGCATGGACGCTGTTGAGACCAACCGTGCGAACATGTTCAGAATATATATCTTTTCAAACGGGTTTCGGCGATTCTTGCTGTTGGTGGCCCTCGCGGGGGTCGTTTTGGAGCCTTCGTGGGGCGTCTTTGAGGCCTCTTTGGCAATCATGAGGCTATCTGAGTCGTCTTCCAGAACTCATGTAAGCGTAGATCGATTGTCAGGCATCTTGGAGACCACAAGGTGCAGAAATGGAGGCTCGTGGAGGCCCCTGGGGATCGTTGGGTGAACTCGGCCCCTCTCTACACTCGACCAGGATAGTATGGATGCGCGGTAAGGATGCAAGGGCCTTGGAACGCCATGTTGACGTTTTCCGTGCGGGGCGCAGCAGAATGCCGAAGGATGCCGAATACCGAATGGGCAGGGATGCAAGGGTAGCCTTGGAAAGTTGCCCCGTCCTTACTATCATGGTTGACCGTACTTATCGGTCTCACAAGTTGCCGACCGATCTCACTACTAATCAACATATTTCTCCCGTCATGGTAATCTTACACCTGGTATCTGTATATCGGGGTCACAGTCTCTGTCTATATCGGTCTCACTGGCAGCGTCGAGCCATGAGCAACAGTAGTACCGTGCAGCCCTCAGCTGCCGCACGCCTGCCTCGTAGTCCAGCGCGTGCTGCGGGTGGTCACGGCCACTTTCGACGCGACCCTGGATCGAAGACGAAAACAACTGCATAAACATAAATGTTTGGCGCCCCGCGCGGATTCATGGGATCCGCGCTGGGCCCCCCTGCAGCGCCTCTGGCGCCGCCCCTGGCGCGCTTCGCGCGCCAGGGAGGGGTGGGAGGGCCCAGCGCAGACCCAAGAAATTCCGCGCGGAGCGCCCAAAGTTCTTTTTTGCACGCGCTGTCGGTGCTTTTAGTTTTGTCCTGAGGATGTCGCGTGTTCTCCTTTCGGCGACGCGCCCGGGAGAGAAGGCAGAGGGAGCGGGCATTCTCAGAAGGCCGAGCAGGCCTTCGGCCCTCCGACGCCACCCGTTGGGCTTCTCAGCCAGCGACGCTGCGCCAGATGCGCCTGCCGGAGCGGTGCGCCGGCCTGCAGCTGGACCTGCCGCCTCGCGCGGTGCCGCTCGCGCGGCGCGCGCGGTTGGCGGAGACCGGGCTTGCCCCGAGGATCGGCCGCGGGCAGCTGGGAGGTTCTGAGGGTGGAGCCTGCCCCCCATGACTGCGTCCACGCGGCCTTGTCCGAACCCAGACCCCCTCGAGCAATGACAAATTCACGACGGGAGGTTTTCCGTTCTTTTCGGCTTCTGGGGGCCCTTCTTGGGCCTCGGGGCTGTAAAAAAGATTAGTTAGGATGACCTCCTGGTCCTAGGGAATAGGTCGAGAACTCTGGGGCTCGACGTCATGAAACAATTATGAGGCACCATGAACTTGTTGCAAGCGCGCCCCGTCGCCCCCAGGGCGCGGCGCCGGCCCAGCAGCTGGCCGGCGGACGCTGCCGGCGACCCGCCCCAGCAGGCCGCGCCAGGACGCCGCCTCCTCTGCGCCTGCTCGTGCCACTCCGCGGTGACCACCTTTCACGGCATGCTGAACAGCGCCTCCACGCGCGGCCGCACGCGCGTTTGCTCAGTGCGGGCGGGCCGACGGCCGGTGCCGCTACGCTGTGAGAGCTGAACGTGCCAGGCGTGTCCTTGACCGACCGCGAGTGGGTCGCGGCGACCAGGTGGCTATTCGGCCTTCGTGATGCGGCTGCCCCTGGGCGCCCGCTCGCAGCACAAGCGCGCCACCGCGGAGGAGCCCCGCGGAGGGGCCCTCGACGCACACGGGGACCACGGTGTCTCTTGCGAGTGCGGCCCCCTGATGACGCGCCAGCACGACGGCTTCTCGGACGCCTACGCCGATATCCTGGAAGAGGCTGGGGCGCACGTCAGGCAGGAGGTTTACGTCCAGGGGCTGACCGCGCCGTCCCACGAGGCGTGGTTCGCCGCGTGGGCGTACCGCAGCGCAACGGTGCAGGACCTGCTCCTAGATGTCACTGTCCGGCACCCAGCGGCCAGGCGGTGCTAGCCAGCGGCGCGCAGCGCAGCGCAGCGGCGGCGGCAGGGCGGGAACAGGAGGCGAGGTGCTTGCAGCGCTGGGCCACGCCGGTTGATTCGCAGCCCACGAAACTCCGGGGCCCCTTGGGCGACAGCGCGGCGGCGCTGCTCCAGCGCCGCGCGGCGGCCGCCGCCCCGTGGGCTCATCTCCGCGGCCGCGCTCCGGGCCCGCGGTTGCGGCGGTGGCGCGCCCAAGTGGACGCGGCATTCATGCGCGGGGTGGCGGCGCAGATCCTGGCCGCCCGCCGCGGCGCCCCTGGCCCGGCGCGCAAGCTCCGGCGGCCGAGTGGCTCGCGGACGCTGGAAACACGGGCACCTCGAATACTGGCGCAGGCACTGAAGCGCGCGGACAGACCTGATTGCCAAATGAAAAGCAGGAGGAGCAGAGGCAGGAGGAGGAAGAGGAGGAGGAGGAGGAAAAGGAGGAAAACACCTATGTGAACCTCATACGGATCAACGATGTTGGACGATTTTCGCTCCTCCAAGATCCCTCCTCATAGACCCCACTACAAGAGTTTATTTCCACTGGAAGGACTGCCCCGGGGACAGCCGTGTGAAAATCCGGCAGCGTACCAAAACGCCACACACCGCGACCCACAATCCTGAAACGTTCCATGACATTTGTTCTGGTACGTTAACCATGCGAATCCGTGAAACGTGAAACCCTTGCGCAAGCTTAGAATGAATGTGCGCGGCGCTGAAGCGAGAGCCACATGTTGAACAGGAACCGTCCTCAATGTGTGAATGTGTTGCAGATTTTGAAAACGAATGCGCGTGAAGCTAAGGAGAGAGCCATAATTTGAAAACTGCGGGCCCTCATTCTGTGCAATTTTTCATGTTTAAAGCGAATGTGCGCGGCGCTCGGGCGACAGCCGCATGTTGAAAACCACCCGCCTTCAATGCGTGACGCTGTTCGGAAACAGATAAAGCTTCAGGATCACAAAGGGTGTGGAAGTCTCCGGCGAAACGCCCAGCCCGCCTTTTCGGCCGGCCTCGGGGTGCAACAGAGAGGGCTTATATATACATATATATATATATATATATATATATATATATTAAGTAGCAAGGAATTGAGAAGGAGGAGGAGGAGGAGGAGGAGGAGGAGGAGGGGGAGGAGGAGGAGGAGGAGGAGGAGAAGAGGAGGAGGATGAGGAGGGAGGAGGAGGAGGGAGGAGGAGGAGGAGGAGGAGGAGGAGGAGGAGGAGGAGGAGGAGGGAGGAGGAGAGGAGGAGGAGGAGGAGGAGGAGGAGGAAGGGAGGAGGAGGAGGAGGAGGAGGAGGAGGAGGAGGAGGAGGAAGGAGGAGGAGGAGGAGGAGGAGGAGGAGGATGAGGTAGAGGAGGAGGAGGAGGGAGGAGGAGGAGGAGGAGGAGGAGGAGGAGGAGGAGGAGGAGGAGGAGGAGGAGTAGGAGAGAAAATCAACTTCCTTCCGCCGAGGCAAGGGGGCAGCCGGGGCGGCGGCGGCAGCTCCAGGAGGGCGCCCCCTCGCGCCGCGCGCCGCGGCGCGCGCTCTCTCGCGCAGCGTGCCCTGGGGCGGGGCGGCGCGAGCATTGTCGCGGTCGTGGTCAGTCAGGAGGGGAAAAAACACACAGACACAATTAATCGT
>CAUYUJ010016364.1:85000-87500 GCA_963575745.1 Prorocentrum cordatum
CAGTCAAGGCAGTGCAATCGTTGTCGTGCCAGTCTTCTGTGCCATCTGGGTGTTGCACATCGACGTTGTGCAATATATGATGTGATGTCTGCGTGCTGCAACCAGTGTTGTGCAAGGAAAGCGCTGCAGTCTAGGTTGTGCAATCTATGCGGCGACGAGGCGACGACGGGACGGCGACGGCGACGATAGAGAGCCGCCAGACCGACCCCTGGGCGCAGTCGACGGGCGGCGACGAGGCGGTGATAGGGGCGGCCTCGGCGACTACATAGTGGCCAGGCGGCCCCACGGGTCGTACCTTCTGCTATAGTGAGTGCGATCCGCTACCGTTTTTTCTGTGATGGTATGATATGTTATGATGCGATGTTCTTAGCATGGTGTATTTTATTATGCTATAGTATCGTATGTGTCGTAGTGGCGGTAATCGTATCACACGTATGTTGCATGGTGGTGTGATCTGATATGTTGCAATATGGTACCCCCAGCTCTGCCTTATTATGATGTGGCATAGCATGGTATGGTGTGTTACGTGTTGCTGTCATATGGTATGTGATGCTCTGTCATCGTATTGCCTGGTATGCTCTGGTATGGTCTGGCATGCTGTGTTATGTTGTGTTGTGTTCATTGTGTGGCGAACACTCCGCTATGGCATCACATTTCTTCTCAGCAGCGTTGTATTATCGCAGGTTGCATTACGTTAGTTGCCGACGTTATTGCAGTATTGCACATGTATGTAATGGCCTTTCATGTGTTGTGTTGGTGTAGTGTGGTCTTCCCCAGTATGTCAAAGTACATGCGTTATGTTCTGACATGGTATGTTATGTAAGCGTGTGCTATGGTATGGTCTGGCCTGTCATAGTATGCTATGCTGTGTGATGTTGAGCTTGGTTTATGATCTTATGGTATGGCCTGGCATTCGATTATCATTAACTTGTGTTGTATATAATTCGTGGTGACATGCGACCTTCGTTGCCGTAGCGCAGCACTAGAAGGCAAACTCTACGTTATCCTGCGCATGTCTGCTATACCCTCTTATGACATGCAATGTCATAATGCGCATTGGTATGTTAAGCTCTGGAATGTAAGGAGACGCCGTGGCATTGTTTTATGTTGTATGCCATGGCCTGATCGATTATGGAGTTATGCTCTTTAGTTTGACATAATACGGCCGTTAAGTTATTTCCTTGTGTGGAATCATGCTATGTTATGCCATCTTATGGTTGACATGATCTAGGTGTCCATGTTTGCTGTGCGTTTCTGATGCCGATTCTTCACGCCCCTTGGCTCATGCGTCGTGACTCCCAGTCGGAGGGACGCCGTGACGCCTCCCCATCGGGCCAGTCTGGGGCATGCAGGGTGCCGCCCTTCGCAGAGGACGCGAGGCACGGCACTCGTGCGTTCCCCGCCATCCTCTGGGGTCTGGAGACCGCGGTATGGTGCCGTCTTTTGTCGAGGACGTGAGGTGGGATGCTCCCAGAGGAGGAAAAGGTACCCATACCTCTACCCTTCGCCCGTTGTCTCTTTTACGGCCTCCGGGGAGGCCCTCGTCGCCACCGCTGGATCCGCCTCGAAATTCTGGTCAGAACGCACTCGGGGAGAGGTCTGGGGAGTAGCGGTATCGGTAGATTCTGATTCCTCACACCCAGGGATTCAAAGGATTATGTGGGGTCTGGCGACCGCGGTATGGTGTCGTCGCTCGTCGAGAAGTCGAGGTGGGATCTTCAGAGATCTCGAGTATCCCGTGGGTCTGGCGACCGTGGTGTGCAGGGTGGGCAGACGGTTTGTGAACGTCTAACATTCCCCCTTCGCCGGGTGAGGAGAAAAACGACGCCGGATGGACTCCCCAGATCGGACGGGAGGGTGAATTTCAGCATCGGTGTTGTATGTCTACTGACTTTGCTATGGTCCTCCTCTTCCGCTGCCATTTTGGCTGAGGCGGAAGATTTGAGACCCACGTTTGCAGAATCCGTCCGCCAGACGGGCGGCAAGAGACACCGGCCAGAATGCCGAACGCCGAGAAGCTCGCGAAGAAGGCGCAGTACTTCGACAAGTTGGTCGACCTCTGCATCAACAGCAAGAACGGTGCACTGCTCGTCGGGGTGGACCACGTGCGCTCGAAGCAGATGCAGGAGATCCGGATCGAGCTCCGGGGCAAGGCCGTGGTGCTCATGGGCAAGAACACGATGATCCGCAAGGCGCTCTTGCTCGGCGCAGAGAAGCACCCCGGCTGCGGACTCGACCAGCTGAGGACGGGCATCAACGGCAACATGGGCTTCATCTTCGCCACCAACTGCCAGCTGGACGACATCCGCGAGACGCTGAAGAAGTTCCGGCTGCCCGCGGCGGCGAAGGCGGGGCAGCTCGCCCAGGTCTCAGGAGAGGAAAAAACACACAGACACAATTAAATCAATCGTCGATGCCCAGGAGATATGGGGAAATATGGGAAGTGGGGTGGAAGACAAAACCCAGAACATATGGGAAAGTATGGGGAATATTTTGTATT
>CAUYUJ010016364.1:92500-127500 GCA_963575745.1 Prorocentrum cordatum
CTGGGTTTGGGGTGGGTGGGTTGGGAAGGTCCTCCGCTGCACTTATCCCCCGCCGCCTCCGTCTAACGAATGAAACGAACGAAAACGAGCAAGAACAGAAGCGAACTGATATTACTCCTCCGTCGCTCCCCCGCCTCCAGAGAGGGATCCCCCCTCCGCCTCCGCGAGCGCAGCGTGCCATTTTGCAGCGACGCCAGCAACGCGCACGCGCACGAGTCGACAAGGGTTCGTGTGTGTGTGTGTGTGAAACGGGTGCGTGAAACAAGCGAGCGTGAAGCTGGCCATCGCTCGGACGTCCATTCCCTGTGCCTTTTTCGGTTTCGTGCGTGTTTTTTTTTTTGTTTTTTGTTTTTTTGCCAAATGATCCATGATGCTCCTCGCTGGTCGTCGCCGAAGGAAAAATGCACACGCCGAGCGATGCCAAGGACGCGTTCAACAGATATCAGCAAGCGCCCGCTCAAGGAAGGCGAAATAGAAATTCGACCCGTGATGCAAAGAACGTGCAATCAGAGCCATAGCTCTGTTTTCATCTTCGTCGGCGTATGTCCAGTAGTGCCGTGGGTTCCCTTGCGTGCGGGAACGTTTTATTAAATGCACGCACATGTGAAACTTGAAAACTTCGTGCCCTTGGTAGCCTTTCCAATAATGGAGGAACGCGAGCATATGAGACTCCATGCTGCGCTGCTGGGCAGCCGTCAATTCTACGGCGCCTCCGCACACGATCTTGTGAAACTCATTCATTGCACGAGCTGCGAATGGCAAGAACACAGCGGGGCCGTCCTGGAAGTGCTCAGCGTGTTCCGTGCACAAATCCACGAGCAAGGGGATGAGCCCACGTGCCTCCGCAGCCTTCGCGTGCAATCGCGGGTTGTCAGCTGGCCCGAGCATTTTCAAGGTCAGCCGCTAGATTTGCGACTTGGTCCCCCGCGCGAAGAGCTGCCTGTGCTGTATATAATAGCTCCGTATCCTCCTACGGAGGAACAGCATATTCTGCCGAGACCTGAGGAGAGCAGTGCTGGCCGTGCTTTTGGCGAAGTTCGCCTGGAGGAGATGCATGAGGACGGCGGCGACTAGGAACTGCGAAACCCCTAGGTCGATAATGTGCATAGCATCCAGGGCCAGCATCTCGATGCAGAATCCGACGACACCAAAAATCGGCGCCAGATGCATCAGTCCAACGGCATTCTGGCTATCGAAAAAGGTAAGCTGTGCAGGAAAATCCGTGACATCTTGTAACACAGTGTGTGTATCTTTTACTTGCCCAGCGTGAATCAATCTCATGCCTCTGGGTAAGCCCAGAGGACCAAAAGCTTTGAACAAACCATATCCTTTGAAATCTGGGTCGTGCCGCATGATGGCCAGCAATTGCGTCAGCTGGTGCCTGTCGCGCACCGCCACTACCTTGACTGCGTCCTGGACCATTGCGTCGTACATGGCCGTGTCCTTGTCGACCCATTCGCACGCGTCAAGCGTCAGCGGGTAGGAGAACAGCTCGTCCCTGCTGCAGTTGCAGCAAAAGCATGGAGCGCGGAGGTTATCCCAACGCCTGAACCCCAGCGATTGCTGGAATTCCAATAGATCTGCCCGCATCTCCACCAAGGCACCGCACATGCCGCTGGCAAGGGGGAAGCCGCGCCTGGCGGCTCGGATCTCCGACTCGAACGGCATATTGCGATGGTCCCGTTCAGGGAAGTGGCCGTCGGCAATGCAGTTCAGGCTCCACACGATGACTTTCATTATGCCGTCGATCGTGCAAGCGCCGCGGCAGCCGCAGCCGCACAAGTCGCTCTTGCGAACGGCTGTGATCAAATGGCGCTGCTTCGAAATGCAGTTGGACCAATAAAAGGCTGTGAAACTGTCCTTCTTGGTGTGAGGGACGCCATCGCTGTAGTACCCGATGGGCACGCTGCGATTCACACCGACCCTCTGTGTCACAGCGTGGTTCGCCCACATCGGCGGAGGCGCGATCCGCGCCACGTTAAAATCATCGGGGTCGGCCCTGTAGCTCAAACTGAACGCTTCATGTGGCAGATGAAATGGGAAATTGATACACACCCGTTCTTCTGTTCTTTTGTCCCAACACATGATCCCAGTTGAAAAGAAAACGTCCTGCGCCCTCAACTGGAGCACCCCCCTGACGTGCCGCGTGTGGTTCGTGGAATCAGGCGGGAGAGCGAGATCGGCGACGCCCGTCGCCCCAGCGTTGGTGCTGTGGTAAGCCACGCTGCTGATGTCCTTAGCTGTCATGAGGCCCTGCTTCCAGCGAGATAACAGGTAGCGTCGGAGGCCAGCGCCCCCATCTGAGCTTGGAGGCGGGGCGCTTGCAGGAGCGGGCTCGGCCACGAGCATCTCCAAACCAGCGGCCCTCGCAGCCATCTTGACTCCAGGCGCGAGGGTCCCAACCGACCCCCTTGGGAGCCGATGGTACCGCGCGCAGGCCAGCCAACACCCTGGGGGCCGACGGTCCGCGCACAGGACGTCCCAGCCGACCCCTTTTGGAGCCGACGTCCCAGCCGACCCCCATGATGATGACGGCCCGCGCGCAGTCCCAACCGACCCCCTCGGGGGTCGACGGCACCGCGCGCAGGCCAGCCGACGCCCTGGGGGCCGATTGTCCGCGCGCAGGGCGTTCCAGTCGAACCCTTGGGATCCGACGTGCTGTCCCAGCGCGCAGTCGCAGCCGACCCCCTGGGGACCGACGGCCCGCGTGCAGTCCCAGCCGACCCCCTTGGGGTCGACAGTCCTGCGCGCAGTCCTTGTGGAAGGGGGTCGGGTCTGCTAGCCAACACAGACTGAGCCGATGTCTACGGATCACATCGGTGGCCACCTCGTTCGCTCGCTCGTTCGCTCGCTCGTTGCTGCTCGTTCGCTGCACACGACATGTTACGTTGCAGGTTCGACCTGAAAGCGCCAAGGGGCCCATCAATCGCGCCACTCCGATCGACAAGTCGGGGTACCCTGACATCTTTTGTGATGTATGAAACCACCTCTATGGTTTGTTCTTTTCGTTGGTAGTGTTGTTTGGGTTATGTCTTATGTTTGTTGTACATGCCTTGCCTTTTTGTTATGTAAGGTATCTTCAAGTCTTTATAGGTTCCCCTCGGTCCCTGTCCGCCCCCCATCATCGATCCCTTGACTTGCCTATCCCGTCCCTCCGTACTTGCTCCCCTCCCGTCCTCCCTCCCTCCGTCCTCCTTACCTCCGTCCGTCCTCACCTATTCCTCCCGTAGTCCCTCCTTCCTTCAGTCATTCCTTTGCCATCCTTCCTCCCGCGTTCCCTCCTTCCCGTCCCTCTGCCATCCCCCCCTCACACTTGCTACTTGGGGAGCGGACGTGGGACAGAGATGACAGCCCTCGGGATGGCACCTTCTGGGATGGCAGCCCTCGGCCGCAACGAGGGACACAGACGTAACATCGTCGAGCCAAGTCTGGGCGTTGTCCAGGGGATCCTATCAGCACCGCTGGGGGGTGGGCTCCCCCCACCACCGCCCCTCGGAGACGCACATCATGCCACTCGAGCGCCCGCGCTCGATATCACTTCCAGCCTCGGTCGAGGCCGTGACTTGGCGGCACTTCGCGGGGGGGGGGGGCACGCGCCCTCGCCTCATTCCCCTCATCCTCCGAGCTGGTGCATATGACATGCATATCCTCGACTGGCGATCCGTCTCAGCATCGCCTCCTCATTCCATCATCCTTCCACCGCAGGTTTTCGAAACCGATTTCGAAAACCTGCGGTGGAAGTGAGGGAGGATGATCATCTTCCTTCACCTCCTCTTCCCCCTTGCCCGTCCAACAACCCCCCCCCTAAACAGGAGTCCGAACCAACGAGAAGAGAGGACACCTTTCATGATCGGCCGCCCCCGCTCGATCCGCAGTGCTCCTGTTCTCGAGGCAACGGCACTGCCTCGAGTTCAAACTTTACCATGTCGAAAACGCATCTGGGCCAACATGCCATGCCCACAGCATCGTGGCACCAGCTTCGAGCCAGCAGTGGTTCACTTCAGCAGCACCTGCTGAGAGTAGCAGCATCGACACGTGGCACGCACAATTCGCGCATCTGATCCAACATGCAATGCCCACGGCATGAGGCACCATCTTCGAGCCAGCAGTGGTTCGTTGCAGCAGCACCTGCTGGGAGTAGCAGCCTCGACACGAGGCGTGCACGAAAACGCATCTGAACCAACATGCCATACACACGCCATCGATGCCGCCATCTTCGAGCCAGCTGCGGTTCCGTTCAGCAGCACCTGCGCTGAACGTAGCAGCCTCGACACCCTCGAGGCACTCGAGGCACGCAAAGCCTCAGAAACCAGCCTAAAGATCCTCGTCCTCGAGGATCGCCTTCTTCGCGCGATCCACGGTGCCGATGACGGGGCTGATCAGCTCCCACAGCTTGGTCGCCTCGGCGCGGCCGAGGCAAACACCCGCACGCAGCTTAAACTCACCCCTCATCTTGCCACTCCTCTTCCTCCTCCTCGTGATTCCTGCTTGGCTGATCCTCCTGATCCTCCCACTGCCGACCTATATCCTCCTGGTCCTCCTCCTGATCCTCCTCCTGATCCTCCCCCTGATCCTCTTCCTGATCCTCATCATCCTTTCCTCCTGATCCTCCTTCGCCTGATCATCATGCCTCTGATCAGCTTCCTCATTCCCTCCTCCTTCGATCGGCGATGGCGGGGCCGAGCAAGCTGGCCTCCGCGATGATAGTCTTGCTCGCATCGACGTCCGCGGTGCCCTTGCCCTGGATCATGTCCTCGATCTCCTTCTGCAGGCGCTCCAGGTCATCGGAGCACTTCTTGACGCGCGTGCTGAACGGGCTCAGCCACGGCTGCGACTTCACCTCCCCGACTGTCGTCGCCGTCACCGTCGGCAATCGCGAGCCCGTCGCCGCTGGCGGTCGTCGAGAGGGTGTGGAGAGGGGAGCCCTATCCTGGATCTCCCTTCATCCGGCCTCCACCCTCCATCCTCCCTCTCTCTATTCTCGGTCTCACTGCCCTTCTTCCCCATCCGCCTCCGCCTCTGCTTCCGCCGCCTCCTCCATCTCCTCCACAATGTCACCACCGATCGTATCCTCCATATTTCTCCTCACCCTCCAACGCTAGCTTTGGAGGGTGAGGAGAAGCTTCCACAACTGCGCTTGGCAAAGGGGGCCTCCGACCAACGACTGTCGTCGATCTTCCACCTCCTCACTCCTGCCTCGATCCTCGCGCCATCGACGCGATCGAGTCGCCCCCCTTGTCACGTCCAAGCCGCCGAGCAAGGCCTTGAGCCTGCAGCACTCCCCGAGGCGCATGCCCCACTCGTTGTTGCCCGAGGACGACGCGTGGCCAGTCGACTTCGTGTTGGCCTGGCTGCGTAGCTCCATCCATTATCCTCCCATCCTCTTTCCATCCTCCCATCTGTCCTCCTCCCATTCTTAGCGTCCGTCCTCCTCCCATCCTCCCATTCGTCACATCCATCCTCATCCCATCCTCCTCGAGTCTCCTATCCTCCCCATCCTCGCTCCTCGCTCGCGCCTTCTTCGAGGAGCGTGGCTCGGACTCCTCATCGTCCGAGTAGCTGGATCCATACTCATCGCTGGAGCTCTCGCTCTTCACGACCTCTTAAGCTCGAGGGGAGGAGGATGATCTCGAAGAGGATGAGGAGGAGGATCGAGGAGGAGAAAGATCCGAGGAGGAGGAGGATCGAGGAGGAGGAGGAGGAGGAGGAGGAGGAGGAGGGAGATCGAGGAGGAGGATCGAGGGGAAGAAGGGGGAGGAGGAGAAGGGGGAGGATCAGGAGGAAGCGACGGATGAGGAGAGGAGGAGGAGAGATAGGAGGGAGGAGGCAGGAGGATCAGGAGGGAGAAAGCAGGAGGAGGAGGAGGATGAGGAGGAGGAGGAGGAGGAGGACATCCCTGCCTTCTTGCCCTTCGCAGGCTTCTTCTTGCTCTCCTTAAGCCCCTGCTGGTCCAACGCCTCCTCGATCTTGCACCTCTCCGTGCTGAACTGGGTCTCCAATCTCTTGCTCCGTACCTCATTGGGGGATGTAGTGTATAATATGCCGTCGTGGTCGGGACCCATCTCACCGAATGGACTCGCCGAGTCGACGCCATCGATCGATCGAGCGTTGACTCGGCGAGTCGATTCGGTGAGATGGATCTCGAGGGTCCGATCCTCCATCCTCTACCTCCCCGAATGGACTCGCCGAGTCGACGCCATCGATCGATCGAGCGTTGACTCGGCGAGTCGATTCGGTGAGATGGATCCCGAGGGTCCGATCCTCCATCCTGAAGTCCTGCCCTCCCTAGCTCCAAGAGGGTACATCATTGTCAATCACACTCTTCTCCACGCGCTTGTAGGTCGGTTCGCCCGTCTGCTCGTCCACCTTTCTCGGATCAAGCAGCGGGATTGTTCAAACAGTGCGAGGCCCTTCATCCAGGGGACACAGGAAGCGTCGACGTCGTCGACATTCCTGCGCCCCTGAATGCTGTGACCTCGCACCGATATACAGGGGATCCGATGCGAACTCGAGCCCCCCCCACCGACATGTGCGTCGACCGCATGGACTCGCAGTGGTGCTGCACGGCTTGCGCTCGAGCGAACGCCCTGCAGAGGAATGAGGCGAGGATGAGAGCAGGAAAAGGTGGAGGAGGAAGGATGTGACCTCTTCCCGAACTCCGTATCCTTGTTCTCGGGCGACCACTTGAAGTGCGCCAGCAGCCCGTCGAACGTCAAGAACGGGCACGTGTCACGGTGCTCGTTGGCCTGCTCGCGAGCCTCCGTCTTGTAGGACACCGCCCACGTGAAGTCGCCCGTCTCGAGCCAGTTCGCGAGAAACTGGCGCTTCCCAGCCCTGGACTTCCTCTTGAACTCATCCCTGATCTCCTTCTTCTCGGTGGCCAACGCGTTCCTGGGAGCTAAGTTTTCGCGTTGGAGGGGGAGGGGGAGGAGGAGGAGGAGGAGGAGAAGGAGGAGGAGGAGGAGGTGGAGGAGGAGGAGGAGGATCCTCCTCCTCCTCCTCCTCCACCCTCCTATATAGCCTTCCCTCCTAGCCTTTCTCCTCCTCCTCCTTCTCCTTCTCCTCCTCCTCCACCTCCCTCCTCTTCCTCCCGCACCTCCTCCTGGTGGTTTTTCCTCTGTCTCTCGACCTCCTGGGGCACCATCTATAGATGGCTGAAGTCCGGAGCTCGTCGCCTCGGAGGGGTCCTATCAGACTCCCACGAGGCGACGAGGTTCCTGCACTTTCAGTACATACCACATATATCCTCAAGCGCTGCATGTTGTTCTCGTGGGCCGCCCGCGCGGCACGCACAGCTTTCGCGAGCTCCTTTTTCTCCTCGGAGTTGGCGTTGTTCTTCTTGCCCTGCTTCGGCTCCTTCTTGGGTGCCATGGCCTCGTCAGGAAATAGTTTCACCCCGTGGCCCCTGGAGGGGCCACCGAATGAAAACACCAATCAGTGTTCCACCTTCAGATCATGATCTGAAAGTTGGAACACTGATTGGTGTTAACTGGAGGCGTGCCGACCGCATGCAAGGATCTTCATGTCTAGTGGTGCAATTTCCAGAAGGACCCCCTGGGGTGAACAACCACGGCAGGATCCCTACTTATCTATAGATGCAATGTCCAGAAGGATCAAAGTAACCGGAGGCGTGCGCCCTCACCGTCCTCACAGTTCCGACCGCACGCGGCCATCATATATATAGTGTATATATATATATAAGAGTGCACTCCAGAAAGAGGGCCCCTTTGAATGTTTTCTGCATATATACCAAGTTGCCACCGCCTGCGGTCTTCATTAGTACTGGTGCAATATCCAGAAGTACGTTGGTCCCCTGTGGGGTATATGCCCTGACATCTGTGTTTTGCTGGACATGAGTTTTTCACCAGGGGGCCCCAGTACTGAAACGTCGACGATTGCCCTGGAATGATCCACGCGGCCGACGGTGGATCGATGTCAGGACATATGCCCAGCCGCGCCGTCGTCGATCCTCCTGTTCCTCATCCCCCTCCTCCTTTTTCTTTTTGGTGCAATTTCCAGAAGGCACGCAGCGCCTGCTGCAGCGCGTGCTGGCTGGCCGAGTCGGCGCGCGCGAATAATATTCGCGCGCGCCATGATCCAGCGGGCCATGATCGACCCGCGGGCCATGATCGATGATCGATCGATCGATCGAGATCCAAGGGGGGGAGGAGGGAGGACGCGAGGGGCCCCCTGCCCGATGCCCATTACATGCCCCCATACAGCGCCACCTCGAGGCCATTGAGAGAGGTGCGTGGGCGGGAGGGAGGAGGTGGCGGGGTGGGCTGGGGGGGGGAGGGCGCAAACGGGGTTGGGCCACGGTCATCGATGCCCCCCCTGCCGTCCCGCTACCCCCGACCCCAGACCTTTCCCCCGCGGCGCCCCTGGCCCTTGCCCGACCCGCGATTGGCGGCGGGCCCGACTTTGCAATTGTTGCAACGCTGTGAAACTCACGAAAAACAACAAACGACATTAAAGACATTAAAGACATTACAACGACATTGAAACGACATTGAACGACATTAAACGACATTAACGACATTAACGACATTACAACGACATTGAAACGACATTGAAAGACATTAAACGACATTAACGACATTAAAGACATTACAACGACATTGAAACGACATTGAAGACATTAAAGACATTAACGACATTAAAGACATTAAACGACATTAAAGACATTAAAGACATTACAACGACATTGAAACGACATTGAACGACATTAAACGACATTAACGACATTAAAGACATTAAACGACATTAACGACATTAAAGACATTACAACGACATTGAAACGACATTGAACGACATTGAACGACATTAAAGAACGACATTAGACGACATTAAACGACATTAAACGACATTAACGACATTAACGACATTAAAGACATTACACGACATTAACATTGACATTAAACGACATTACAACGACATTAAACGACATTAACGACATTGAAACGACATTGAACGACATTAACGACATTAACGACATTAAAGACATTACAACGACATTGAAACGACATTGAACGACATTAAACGACATTAACGACATTAAAGACATTAAACGACATTAAAGACATTAAAGACATTACAACGACATTGAAACGACATTGAACGACATTAAACGACATTAACGACATTAAAGACATTAAACGACATTAACGACATTAAAGACATTACAACGACATTGAAACGACATTGAACGACATTAAACGACATTAACGACATTAAAGACATTAAACGACATTAAAGACATTAAAGACATTACAACGACATTGAAACGACATTGAACGACATTAAACGACATTAACGACATTAACGACATTAAAGACATTAAACGACATTAACGACATTAAAGACATTACAACGACATTGAAACGACATTGAAAGACATTAAACGACATTAACGACATCAAAGACATTAAACGACATTAAAGACATTAAAGACATTACAACGACATTGAAACGACATTGAACGACATTAAACGACATTAACGACATTAACGACATTAAAGACATTAAACGACATTGAAACGACATTGAACGACATTAAACGACATTAACGACATTAACGACATTAAAGACATTAAAGACATTAGACAAGCATCGCAACGCACCAAAAGACAGTAACGCGCAATCGCGCATGGTGCCCGCCGCCAAAACCCGACACGGTCTCCCCGCAGCGCCGCCGCTGCGTTTTCGCCACCGCATGCGAGTGGCCCGGCCCCACCCCCTCCCCCTTCGATGGCCCGCGCCCGCCAACCCCCGACGGCTCGCGCAACCCGCCAACCCGCCCGCGCAGCTGCGCCCGTCCCCACCTTCAGCCCGCGCTCCCGTCCACGGACACGCCCCAACCCGCCGGCGAGGGGCCCCGCCGACCCCCGCGCACGCACGCCCATGCACCCCACGCGCGCCCGCGCGCAGCTGTGCCCATGGGCACAGCTGCACGGGGCGGTCGTCGCCCCGTGCACGGGGCGACGACCGCCCTGCTCGACCCTGCTGCGCATCATTGCAGCGATCGGTTGCGCAGCGGTGCACGTGCGCCCCCGTGCACAGGGGTCGCCAGCTGATCGCCTCGCTGCCCAGGTGCACCTGGGCGGGCAACTCTCTCGCCCCCCCCCCCGCCCTGATCATCGATCTGCAGGATGATACGATCGATCTTGCGATCGGATCCGCGATCGATCGGTCGGCGAAGGGCAGTTGATTCCTCTGGGAATTTAAACAACTGCACTTCGATCACTTGGTCGCGATGGATCGATCCCTGGGCCGACTCTCTCCTGTCCCTCGATCCTCGCCCTGCCCCCCGTCGGCGATCGAAAATCGAGGGGGGTCTTCCTCCTCGAGCCTCTTCCCCTCGAGCCCCCCCCCCATAGGATTATAATCCTGGACCGAGATCGACCATTATAATGGTCGATCTCGGTCCAGAGCTCTCGATCGAGATCGATCGGTCACGATCCTCCTTCTCGAAAAAGACTCGATGCGGAAGCTGTGGGATCGAGGATCGAGGATCCTCGATCCTCATCCTGCACCCCACCACCCTCGATCCTCCTTCGGTCGATCAGTCGCACTCCCTCGCGATCGGGCCTCGTCCTCCTCCTCCTCGAGGACCCTCCTCCTCCTCAGTCCGTCTCCTCTTCCTCCTCCGCCTCGCCCTCCGCCTCCTCCTCCTCCTCCTCCTCCCTCCTCCTCCCCCTCCCCCTCATGATCGATCCCCGCCCTCACCCCCTCATGGCCTCCCACTCCTCGTCCTCGACCCTCCACTCTTTACCCTTCCGTCCCGCGTCCTCCTGATCCTCCTGATCCTCGTTCCTCGATCCTCCCCCATCCCTCTCATGCCCTCCCACATCTTAAGATCATGATTAGAACACCATCGACATCGATGCGGAACCTACCCTCCTCATCTTCCCCCCCGTCTCCGAGGATCTGATCGTCTACGATCAGATCCTGCTCTGGATCCGCCGCCTCCTCCTGCTCCTGATCCGCCGCCTCTTCCGCATCACTCGCCTCCTTATCCTCCTCCTCACCCCCCTCGATCCTCCTCCTCATCCTCGATCCCCTTCCTCCTCCTCCTCCCCATTCCCCCCCCCCCCCCCCCCCCCCCCCCCCCCCCTCCGCAGCATCGTCACTCTCCTCCTCGTCCTCGCCGCCCTCCTCGTCGCACCCCCCTCACCCTCCTACTCTCGTCCTCCTCGAGCTCGTCCTGGATCATCCTCATGGCCTCCTCGATGACCCCCCTCGAGGCTCCTCCTCGATCGTCATCCCCATCGAGTTTCTCATCCTTTTCCTCATTGTATTCCTCCCCCTCGACCCCTCCTCGACCCGCGTCGATGCGGAACCCATGTGAGGATATTCATATCCCCCTACTCGCCTCGAGGGGTCCATCAAGCCTCATCCTACTCGATCCTCGATCCTCCTCATCCTCCTCCGCCTCCTCCCCCATGATCCTTGTTCATCCTCCTCCTTCCCCGTGGTCCAGCATCCCCCCCCTCCTCCACGCCATCCTCCCATCACAGCATCGATGGATCGATCGATCCTGCGGTCGCGTCGCCGCCGACCCCACGATCATACTATCGAGTGGGGCCGCTCGATTCGGTATCGGACGTACGATCGACCGATCGAGGGCGGCACCATTGGGGCCGAGTCTTCGCCGATCCGCTGATCGATCGAACATGTTGCCAGTCGAACGCACGTGTTGACAGGGCGCCCTAAGAACAGCTGAAAGCTTGCATCGATCCTCCTCCGTCGATCTCCTCCCTCACCGACCCTCCTCCGTGGGGGGGGGGGGGCTCATGGATAAATGCATCGTCGTCTGGCGGCTCCCCCTATTCGCCTGCTGCAGCGTTGGTGCTGGCCACGGGGTCCACGGGCGCTGACCCGCTCAACTGCTGGAGTCGAATCTCGAGCACGGGGGCGTGAGACCAGGGCCCTCAACATGCACGGTGGGCGGTCAGGACGACGACTCGAGGACGAGGATGTGAAAGCCAAGCAGGAGGAGGAGGGGAACGGATAGTGACCCTCGAGGAGGAGGACTTGGAGGAGGAGGGAGGAGGAGGGTCAAGAGGAGAACCCTCATCCCCTACCAGCCCCATCGCCTTCAGGAACTCACCCCATTATCGTTCCTCCTGCCTCATCGTCCTTCAGCCCTATCGCCTCACCCCATCTTGGTTAAGTAACCGTTCCTCCTCTCCTCAACGCATTCTCATCCTCGAGCCTCCTCATGTGTCATCCTGCCATCCTCCTCCCCCCCATCCTCATCATGCACCCCCTGTTCCAGCATCGCTTCTCCGCCTTCTCGTCCAGGTTCATCCTTCTCCTTACTCATCTTCCTCCCCCTCATGTTCCTCATGATCGCAAACAGTCTCACTCATCGATTCACCCCCCTCCGCCATCCGTCATCTTCCTCTGTTCCTCCTCCGTGTCATCCTTTCGTCTCCCTCACCCTCCTCAATCCTCCCCTCTTCCTCCTCATCGTCATCAGTATTTCTATTCCTCCTCCTTCGCCTGAAGGGGGCTCACCCCTCATCTCGACCTCGCGATGATCGGACATCCGTATTCCTCCTGACGTGGCCTCGAAGCTCGATCGTCGACCTGACCTCGTGAGGTCTCGAAGGGGTCGCCATGATACTACACCACGTGCACTCACACGCTCACGAACAACCACAAAGCTGACACGGACAGTATCGTGGGCCATGTGGGTGACCCGATGTGGAGCGCATGATCGAAGCAGCGCCTGTTTGCATTGACGCACGATCCCTGAGACAACCGAGTTAACGTGCGCGAGCTCGCGGCTCGCACCGCACGCGCGGCGCCGACGCAACCTGCGGCACAACAGATTGATGCGTCCTGCTCCTATGGGATGCTAAAGCGCAGGAGCAAAATCACCAGGCAAGCCTCCAGGGAGGCGGACTTCGAAGGGTCACAATCGAGAAGACCACTCGATGAGGGAGGGGGGAGGGTAGGAGAGGAGGGGGGGATTGAGGAGGAATGGGAGGAGGAGAAGAAGAAGGAGGGGAGGGGCAGGAGGGAGGAAGGGTGATGAATACCCCCAGCCTGTATCCCTCCTGCTCTGGATCCCGACCTTCTTTCCCATCCGATCCTCCTTCTCCCGCTCCTCCTCATCCTCCTCCTATTCCTCCTATCCCTTCTCGATCCGCACCGCCTCCCCATCCTGCTTGCATTCCTGATGTCCTGTCTGCTTCCATCGTCGCGGTCCACCTCCCCTTCAGCAAAAAGGCAACGCAAGACGTCACCTGCATGCAGACAGGTGAAGAACTGCACTCAAAAAAACGCTGGTCACCAGCCGTGCCCACGACCACAAACGTCGCGTGCATCTGCGGCTCGAGAACCTGGGCAGCGCAATGGCAATCACAGGGGATCGAGTGAGAGCAGAACCTCTTACCCCAGAATGGTTTTGGTTGTAAGGTGTAGTTTGCGGTGTAGGGGTTCCTCCGAGACGTAACCTGGATTGCACGATTCGTCTCCCTGGGATTCGCCTTAAGGCCAGTGTTGGCGAAGATACGGGTGAGAGCGATGACAATCGCGATTGTCATCGTCCTCCTTAGTATCTTCACCAGCATCGGTCAGCTACATGTTCGATCGGTATCCCCATCGTCCGCACCAGCACCATCATATATCCTTCACCATCGCATTAGCAACCACCTCGTGATCTTCTGGGTCCTGATCCTCGCGCCACTTCCCTGATATAGATCCTCATCGTCATCGCCCTCGTCATCTCTCAGCCTCGATTGTCCTCGCAGCCGTCCTCGGCTCTCCCCCTCATCCTGGCCTCCTCGAGGATCCCCCTCCTCCTCCTCCTCGATCCTCCTCGTCCTCCTCCTCCTCCTCCTCGCCCTCCTCCTCCTCTTCCTCATCGTCATTGCCATGCACGGTGCTTAACCATACCCTCACAACCTCGGAAGGCTCGAAGTGCAACGCACCTCCGCGATGATCAACGACCACGCGGTGATGTCCTCCACGACCTGGCTGCTTCCGCTATATCCTCTGTCTCCTCTTCGTGTTCCTCATCTTCCTGTTTGCTTCGTCTTGTCCTCATCCTCCTCCTCCTCCTCATCCTCATCCCCCATCCCCCATTCATCCCTCAGCTTCTCCTGGTCCTCATCCTGGTCCTCTCCTGGTCCTCATCCCCCATCCCCATCGTCCCTCATCGCCCTCGTTCCTCGAGGATCGATCGGACCCTCGAGGATCGGACAATCTGTCATCATCCCTCCCCCATCCTCGAGGATCGGATCCTTCGCTTCATCATCCTCCTCCTCCTCCTCCTCCTCCTCGCCATCGATGGTCCCCTTCCTCAAACGGCTCCCTCGAATGGTTTCAGACATCGGCAGAGTCGATTTTCCGAGCCAGGTCCAAAGTAAAAAAACAGTGTTTGAGGAATGCACGTTAAACCCATCCGACCGCGCAGTGCTCGATCAGTCGTGCAGGATCTCCTGCAGCAGCGACTCGCGCGTCACGATCGCCTGCGCCTTGTCCATCGACCCCTGCACCACGCGCTCGAAGACAGCCGCGATCACGATGTCCGACGCCTCCTCCTCAGACGAAATGTCTTTGGAGCTCCAGGCAGCAAGCTTCTTGATCTTCTCAACGCTCCAGAACTTGTCCGAAATCATCACCATCATCCACCACTTCTTCGGGCGATCGCCCTCGGAATCTCTGTAGACCAAGCTGCTGATCCGCTCCGAGGCCCGCCTGGTGTACTTCACGCTCAGCGCGTTGTACGTGTACACCTTTGTCGTGTTGAAGGCGGCCTCCGCCTCCTCCTTCTCCTCCTTCTCCTCCTCGCGGGCGTCCGTCGTGTCGTTCTCGTCCTCCTCCTCCTCCTCCTCCTCCTCCTCCTCCTCCTCCTCGGCAGCGGCAGCGCAGCCTTCTTCTTTTTCCTCCTCGTCTTCGTGTATTTCCTCCGCCTCGGTACCCCAGACTCCCAGAGCTGCCAGCTTCGCCCCCTTTGGCTTCGATGCGGGCGCTCCTCCTGTTGCTTTCTTCGGCTGTCCTACCTTTGCGATCGGCGTGGGCGGTCCTGCTCCTCCTCCTTTTGCTTTCTTCGGCTGTGGCGGTCCTGCTCCTCCTCCTGGTGCTTTCTTCGGCGTTGGCAGCCCTACCTTTGCGATCGGCGTGGATGGTCCTGCTCCTCCTTTTGCTTTCTTCGGCGGTGGTCCTGCTCCTCCTTTTGCTTTCTTCGGCGTGGACGGTCCTGCGTCTCCTGTTGCTTTCTTCGGCAGCGGCGGTCCTGCTCCTCCTGTTGCTTTCTTCGGCGTTGGCGGTCCTGCTCCTCCTCCTTTTGCTTTCTTCGGCGTTGGCGGTCCTGCTCCTCCTTTTGCTTTCTTCGGCTTGGGCGGTCCTGCTCCTCCTTTTGCCTTAGTCTTCGGCGTTGGCGGTCCTGATGCTTCGTGCATCCACTCGGGCAGGTTCTCTGGGGCCACGGGCGTGGCCATATGTTTCTTGCGCTTTTTGCGGGCCGCCTCGCCTGCCTCCATTCGGTGCCTCGCCTCATCTCCGCGCATGCTTGCTATGAGCGGCATCCGCACTCCTGCTGCAGTCGTGCTTGCCGCCGACGTTGCTGTCGCCGATGCTTCCTCCTCCCCGAGGAGAGCCACCAGAAGAGAATACTGACTAAGGAGGCTAGGGGAAGGAGGACGGAGGGCCAGGAGACCAAGGAGAGGAAGATGAGGATAATGATCACGAGCGCCAGGAGGGCAAAGAGAATGAGCATGAGGGGAAGGGTGATCGGCGAAGAGGAAGAGATGAGAGATGGGGAGAGTCGACTGATCGATCCCTTGGAGGATCGATGAGGCCGAACCTTAATCCCACTCTCGTCCATGGCCTTCTCCTCAACCTCGGCCTCCTCCCCATCCGTCTCCGTCCTCGTCCTCCTCACCCTCGTGCCCATCCCATGTGACCAGCATCACGACCGTCGTTGTATCCACCGTGATCGTTCCCATCACCACCCTGATCGGTATCGCGATCGTCATCGATGACGATGATCACGATGATCAGCGTGACCATCGTGATCGTCATCGCCACCACCATCACAATGATGATCGCCAGTACTTCAGAGCCATCACCATCGTCCTCAGTATGGTCATTGTCGTCGTCAGCATCATCAACATCATCACCAGCATCATCATCAGCATCACCATCACCATCAACATCCTCATCATCAACATCCTCATCATAATCATCATCACAAGTTACACCATCAGCATCATCATCAGTATCATGATCAGCATCAACCTCGGCATCGATGCCGAGGTTGATGCTGATCATGATGATGTCGAGGCATCGATGACACTGAGGATGCTGCGCTGCTGATGATCATCAGCAGCGCATCATCCTCATTGTCATCGTCTTGTCACCATCGCCACCCCTAAGTGGCGGCCTCCTCCGACGAGATCGGGACCTCCATGATGTCGGCCATCCTCCGCTGCAGCGTCGCCTGATCGAGGGCCTCCACGTCGCCGTCGTCCTCCTGTCTGGCGGTGGGCAATGAGGGATCGGGCGCCGCTCCCGAGCTCCGCGAGGATGGATGCCGACAAGCACGCCCACCCGCCCTGAAGGGCCAAACGTTGGATGGACGCGCTTGACCCTTCAATCCTCTCGGGACGAGGCGTGGGAGGATGAGGTTGAGAAGGGATAATAGGGGAGGGGGAGGAGGAGGAGGAGGAGGAGGAGGAGGATCCGAGGAGGAGGATGGGTAGGACGGGTAGGAGGAGGAGGAGGAGGAGAAGGAGGAGGAGGATGAGGGGAAGGAAGAGGGAGGGGGGAGCAGGGTGGAGGATGGGGGGTTAACAATTTTCGGGGCACCCCATCTGTCCGAAGCAGCCGCCGAGCTCTGGGAGCGCTGCCAGTGCGCGTGCATGATGCGCAGGCTGCGGGACTGGAGGAACCTCCAGGGGTGATCGGGACCACTCTCGACATCAATTGGTGTCGATCGCGGATCGGTTAACCGATCAGCGATCGGCATTTGACCGACGGTCGATCGATCGCTCGAGATCGCGGGCCGATCCGACTTGAGCGGCAGGTGCGATCGATACACGCGTGCGATCGCGACGTTTACACGATCGGCGATCGGCACTCGACGACCGTCGATGGCGGCAGATCGACCGAGATCGGACGATATTTGATCGGTCTATCGATCGATGGCGATCGCGCCCATCGAGCATATGCTCGATGGGCGCGATCGCCACGGTGGGCGATCCGAGATCGCGCGGCCGACCGCGATCGATCGACGAATCCCGCTGATCGATCCTCGACGTCCTGTCCCTGTCTCCTCTCATGCTCATGCAGGCTGGCCTATGGCCAGTGATGACCTTGCTCGGCGGTGCACGCCCCTTCACCGCCCTGTGCTGCTTGACCATCGTGTCCTTGAACGCAGCAGCCCACACAACCTGGCTTGGCGAGGGCAGGGGAGACAACGAACGGCGACGCTTCACAAGGGATCGATTCATCGTTCTGAGGAGGGGGAAGAACGATGAGGAGGGGGATAAGAGAACGAGGAGGAGGGGGAGAAGATGGCGGAGGGTGAAGAACGATGAGGAGGATGGAGCGACGGAGGCGAAGGAGGCGGAGGATGATATTGAGGACGACGGACGGTTGCGATTGCGACGATCAAAGACGAATCTGCAATCGGAAAGACGACAGGACGAGTGCGAGGGGAGGAGTACAAGAGTGCGAGGACGGGAGAGGACGACACGTGTGGCGAGGTCGCGTCGATGTCGGTGATCGCAAGCCGATCGTATGACGATAGTCGGCCATCGTCCAATGGCGCTCGATCGAGCGCCATTGGATGTACGCCCCGAAGCTCTCTCACCATCGTCGTCATCGGTCGTCGATCGTAGTTGTCGTCGAGGTCATCCTCCCGATCCTCATCGTCATGACCTCCTGCTCCTGCTCCTCCCGTTGTCGAATCCGCTCGTTTGATCGCCTGGTGCCTACACTGCCCTTCCCTGGTCACTAGGAAGTGTTGGCATCGATCTCGATCCTCTTGCTCCTCCTCCTCCCTCCTCCCTCCTTCTCTTCCTCCTCCTCCTCCTCCTCATCCGTCCTCCTCCCGCTCCTCCTCCCCTGCAGGGTCCTCCATCCTTCGCGTCCGCCCTTCCCTCCTCCTCATCATCCTCCCCCCCCCTCCTCCTCCTCTTCCTCCTCCTCCTCCTCCTCCTCTGCCTCTTCTTTCTCCCATCACTCCTCGGACCCTCCGATTCCTCCTCCTCCCCCTCCTCCTCCTCCTCCTCCTCCTCCTCCCTCCTCGATCCTGATCGTCCTCATTCTCCTCCTCATTGTGCCTCCATGCTGTACTGGCTGAAGCGCTCGCCTCCCGTCGACGCGTCGAGGTCAGCGAACATCGTGTGGTACACCTCGGGTCAACTGCTCTTTCCCTCCCGTCCGTCCCCTCCCAGACGGCCACCTTGTGGCCAATAACCAGCCAGAACTGATTTCTCGAACCAGATCCATATGTTTGACCAGACACCAGCATGGCATGGGATCGAAGGTCGCTAACCTTCGAAGGTTAGTCACCTTCGTTCCCATCGGAGGGGGGGATAACCTCGTCGGATCCGACGGGGTTATCCCCACCCGTCCGTCCTCCTCCTCCTCCTACGCCTCCTCCTCCTCCTCCTCATCTACCTCCTCCTCCTCATCTACCTCCTCCTCCTCCTCCTCCTCCTCCTCCTCCTCCTCCTCCTCCTCCTCCCCCTCCTTCTCTTCCTCCCTCCTCGATCCGCCCCCTCATCCTCCTCGATCACCCTCCCAACCCTTCCTCGATCCCTCTCATCGATCCCCTTTCTCCTACCACCCTCCTCCTCCTCGATCCTCCTCGACCGCCCGACCCCACCCCCTGGTGCCTTCAAGGGGGGTGGAGGGTATTAGACCATCCAGCCCGCTGACCAGCAGCGCGTCGCTCGAGATGCGGTCGGCCGAGCTGGCCGCTGGGTACGTGGAGAAGTCGGGGATGGAATAGCCTCGGGGGGGGGGGTCGCATCGATCCTCGGCCTCCCCGCGTCCAGCCCCGACGCGTCCTGACCCTCATCGGGGGGGATGGAACATGAGGAGGAGGAGGAGGAGGGGGAGGAGGAAGAGGAGGAGGAGGGGGAGGAGGAGGACGAGGAGGAGGAGGAGGAGGATAGAGGATGAGGATGAGAAGGATGCGGAGGAGGAAGAGGAGAACTGAGGGTGAGGGAGAGTGGGAGGTCGTTAACGCATCTTCCTTCACCATCGTCTTCCTCGTCACCATCGTTCTGGTGTTCGTTATCATCGTCCGCATCGTCACCAGCGTCCTTGATCGTCCCCATCGCCCTCATGGATGAGGGCAACGAGAACGATCAATCAATCGTCCTCAATCGTTCTCAATCGTTATCATCGCTCTCGAGGGCGATGCTGACGATGAGGCCGATGATAGCGATGCAGGCGTGAGCAGCTCTCTCGAGGACGGTGAGGGCGATGAGGACGATGGCAATCGTCCTCATCGCCCTCATCGTCCTCATTCGTTATCCTCGCGTTCATCCTACGCTTCGGCCGCCGTCGACAGTTGCATCGTCCTACCACTTAGCAAGTGGGAGGGGGAGAGGGGCATCAGGGGGAGCTGGAGGAGGAGGAGGATCATGAGGAGGATAATGAGGAGGGGGAGGAGGAGGAGGAGAAGGATATGGAGGAGGACAGCGGCCACCCCGAGGCAGAACGGTGCAATTATATCCATCCCTCCTTCCCTCCCTCCCTCCCTCATCCCTCCCTCCCCGGATCCCTCACTCTCGCCACTTCCTTGGTCTCTCCATCGATCCCTGGATCCCCCCCCCTCCCTTCCTGATCCCTCCCCCCCTGGATCCCTCACTCCCTGATCGTCGTCATCCCCGCGCCGTCGATGCTCACCACGTCGTGGATCTCCACGGCCGTCTTCAGCGCCTGCGGGAATCCCCAACCAGTTTCGATCCCCCCTCGAGGGGGGAGGGGGGATCGAAACTGGTTGGGGATCGGGCTTTGGGGATCCTCATTCCTCCTTCCTCGAGGGGGAGGAAGGAGGAGGAGGAGGAGGAGGAGGAGGAGAAGGAGGAGGAGGAGGAGGACGAGGAGGAGGAGGAGGAGGATCAAGGAGGAGGAGGAGGAGGATCAAGGAAGTGGAGGAGGAGGAGGAGGCCTCAGGAGGAGGAGTTGGGCAGGCTCGAATATTTCAGAGTATACTCTGAAAGATTCGAGGGTCCGCTCGCCTCCGCAGCCGCGCTCTCGATCTGCGGCGTGAGCTTCACAGTCGGGACCCGCATCGGCATCCTCTTGGCGCCCATCGCCTGGCAAGGCGCATCGGGCGCAGGAGGAGGAGGGGGAGGAAGAGGAGCAGGAGGAGGAAGAGGAGGAGGAGGAGGATCGAGGAGAAGGCGGATCGATGACGAGGAGGATCGATGAGGCTGAGGAGGAGGAGAGCAAGAGGAGAGCAGGAGGAGAAGGAAGGAGGTGAAGGAGGAGGATAAGAAAAATAAGGAGTGGGGCCCCTGAAGAAGGCCCCTGAAGGAGGATCGATCGATCGATCGAGCCGAGGAAGAGGAGAAGGAAGAGGAGGAGGAGGAGGAGGAGGAAGAGAAGGGCCCTTCCCTCCTCCTCCTCCTCCTCCTCCCTCCCTCCTCCTCCTCCTCCTATCCTCCTCCTCATCCTCCTCCCCTCCTCCTCCTCCTCCTCCTCATCCTCCTCCTCCCCTCCTCATCTCTCCATCCTCCTCCTCATCATCATCATCATCATCATCATCATCATCATCATCATCATCATCATCCCTCCTCCTCCTCCTCCTCTCCTACTCCTCCTCCTCCTCCTCCTCCTCCTCCTCCTATCCTCCTATATGTACTCGAGTGATCCTTCTCCTTCCCCTCCTCCTCCTCCTCCTCCCCTTCTCCTCCTCCTCCTCCTCCTCCTCCTCCCCATCCTCCGCCTCATCCGGCCTCGAACGGGTCTGGGCCGATGCCCTCGAGGGTATCGCATGGTTGAGGATGGGGCTGAGGGATCCCTGAGTTGAGGATCGGGCTCAGGGATCCCTGAGCCCGATCCTCAACCATATGTTCGATTCTTCCCTCCTCCTCCTGAGGGCTCCTCCTTCATCCTTTTCCTCCTCATCCTTCTCCTCCTCCTTCTCCATCTCCTCCTCCTCCTCCTCCTCCTCCTCCTCCTCCTCCATTCGATCTCCCCTGGGCCTGCAGGCCCGCATGCGGCGCCGCGCGCGGCGGGCGCGCTGCCGCGGGGCCGCGCGGCCCCGCGGCTTCGAGCCCCGCGGCAGGCGCGCGGCGAAGTCGCGCGCGCCGTTCCCCTTCGCGCGTAAGCGCGAAGGGGAACGGAGCGCTTGATCACTATTATCTTCGCGCCTTCGACATCGGCCAGCTCGAAAAAATCGAGATGGAGGTTTTTCGTCGTTTTCGGCTCGGGGGCCTCGCTGGGCCTCGGGACCGTCAAAAAACAACTCGGGGCGAAACACGTCGGGATCCCGTTAACTCTGGAAAAAACTCGAGACGTCGGATGCCTGGGCTTGCAAGGGGGGGGAGGGGAGAAGGAGAGGGGAGAGGCGAGGGCGGGCGGGAGGGGGAGGAAGGAGGATGTGGAGGGAGTTGGAGGAGGCGGAGCCCCGAGTGTTCGAAGGATCGGCGGAGGAGGAGGAAGGGAGGAGGGAGAGGGGGCTAGGAGGCTCGAGAAGGAAGAGAGGGAGGGGGAGAAGGGGGTATGGAGCTGGAGGGCGGAAGTTAGAAAGAGTGAGGATATTTTTAGCTGAGCGAAAGCGGTCGCGGTCAATCTCCATGACGCCGCACGAAGAAAAGACAAGGCGGCGCACAAGAAACACATATTACAGAAAAACACGACATCTCACACAAAAACAAGACATCTTACAGAAAAACAACACATCTCACAAAAAACAACACATCTCACAAACAAAAAAAAAAAAACATCTCACAAAAAAACAAAACATCTCACAAAAAAACAAAACATCTCACAAACAAACAAAACATCTCACAGAAAAACAATGCATGCACCAGAAAAACAATACATAACCCAAAAAACAATGTCAGCGAAAAAAACAATGCAAGAACCGCCGTTTTGTAAAAAACAAAACCACGGAATGTCAGGGAATTGCGCGGCCTGCGGGCGCGCGGGCTCGCGGCGCAGGACGACGTTGTCCTCGCCCGGACTTTCGCGAACGGGGCGGCGCGCCACGCGCGGGCGCGCCTCCGTGGCGAGGAATGGTGCCGGCCGGGACTACGACAACAAGGTGGCGGGGCACCTGGAGGGCTTGCTCGGGCGCCCTCCGCCGCCAGACGCGCGGGCGCAGCTCTTCCTTCCCCTGGCAGAGGGCGGGGTGGGCGTGCGCAGCATGTCCCAACGCCGGGTCGCCGCCTTCGCTGGCTCGTGGCTCGGCTGCCTGGCAGACGTCCGGCGGGGGCTGGGCAAAGCCAGCTTGGGGGCGTTCGCCGCGAGCTGCCCGGCGCTCTGGGGCGCGGCGACGCGGGCGGGCAACGAGCTCCGGCTTGGCGCTGGCGAGTGGCACCGGGCCGCGGTGGAGCCGAAGCGCCAGGCACAGAAGGCGCTCGCGCACCATGAACGACCCAGGCGGGGTGCGTTTGCTAAGTTAGCCGCGGCTGTTTATTTTAGTCCGGCGGATACCTGGTTAACCGCGGTCGCTTAAAATAGTCCGGCGGCGGCCTGGTGCATTGAATGATGCACGGGCACTGCATTGCATTTCGTTGTGTTGTCTTGTTTTGTGTTGCGTGTATCGTGTGGTATATATATATATATATATATACATACACGTATATATGTATATATATATACACTAAACGATATGTAATAGCTATGCATATGTCCATATACGGTATGTGGATACAGTGGTGTACGGTATTATAGTGCATTGGAGTGAACTGTGTTGCATTGCCGTTTGCGTTGGTCCGTCTGCACATCGGTGTGAATTTCCGTCGCCCGTCATACAGCCATTTTGGCCCTGTGTTTCTGGCGGCGAGCAGCCGCAGATGAGCAGCATGCCCGAGAAAGAACGTGTTCATTTTAGAGATTCAGGGAAGCTCGCCGCCGTTCTCACGAAACACGTTTCATCGCCAACATATATACAGTATGGTACCAAGCCAGGCGAGGACAAGCTGACCCCAACGGCTCAGGATTATCTGATTGGCAAGGCCGACTTCCTGAAAGACATCGAGGCCGTGAATCCGAACATGAGCCTCAAAGAGAACGTGGCCCAGAGCGCATTCTCCATTTTCGTGAAGGAGAAGGGCGCGGGCCAGGTGAGGAGGAGGAGGAGGAAGGAGGAGGAGGAGGAGGAGAGGAGGAGGAGGAGGAGGAGGAGGAGGAGGAGGAGGAGGAGCAGGAGGATGAGGAGGAGGAGAAGGGTGAGCCTCGAGCAGGAGGAAGGGCGGAGGAGGAGGGAGGAGGCCTCGAGGAGGAGGAAGGGAGGAGGAGGCGGAGGGGAGGAGGAGGCGGACGAGGACGAGGACGAGGACGAGGAGGAGGAGGAGGAGGAGGAGGAGGAGGTGGAGGGGATATTCGACGGGCGCGCCCGCAGGCAGACAGCTGGGGCTTCACATCCGATTACGCCGACAGCTGGGCCAAGGAGCGCGGCAAAATGCTTGCCTCGATGTGCAGGCTCGATCGTCTGTCGACTCGTCGTTAGATCGAGGAGGATGAGGTGGGGGGAGGGCGAGGGCCGAGGAGGAGGATGAGGACCAGACAAATAAAGTTAACGAGGATGAGGATGAGGAGGAGGAGGAGGAGCAGGAGGAGGATGAGGATGGAGGAGGAGGAGGAGGAGGAGGAGGAGGAGGGAGGAAGGAGGAGAAAAGGGGGCTGATCCAGCCAGGCATCTATATGACCCGCTTCGTCGAGAACGTGTTCAAGGCCAACGCTCGGACTGGCTCGAGAAGCTGCGCAAAGCGCAGAGCACCCCCGCCACGTTCGACGCAGTGTCCGGCATGGCCCAGAGGACACGTGCGCGGGGATCGTTGTTCCTCCTCATCCTCCTTCTCCTCCTCCTAGGAGGACTCCTCCTCCTCCTCCTCCTCCTCCCTAATCCTCCCCCTCGCCCTCCTCCTCCTCCTCCTCCTCCTCCTCTTCCTCCTCCTCCTCATCCTCCTCCTCTTTCTCCCCCCCCCCTCCCCCTCCTCCCCCCTCGTCGTCGCCATCAGCTCGCTGACGCATCGCTGGCGCATCGCTGACGCATCGCTGACGCATCGCTGACGCATCGCTGCCGCATCGCTGATGCATCGCTGACGCATCGCTGATGCACCGCTGAGCACCGCTGTCCTGTCGCTTGGGGGGTGCCGACGATAAGTGAGCTCGATCGCTATACTTACCTATAGCGATCGAACTCAACGCCCCCAGAGGGCAAAACCTGGCGACGTGGTCCCAGAATCAACATCAGATATTTTTAAGCCCGGCGTGAGCTCGCCAGCCACACCCATGCTCGCCCGTTTCAGCAGCGATGGCACGGTGCTGGAGATCTCGAATCTCAGCGTGAATGAGTGGGAGAACAGGCGGGGTTCGGGTCCCAACCATTGTTAGGTCCTCCTCCTTCTCCTTCTCGATCCTCCTCCTCCCTCCTCCTCCCCCGTTCGCCATCCCCCTCATGTTCCTCGAGGCTCATCCTCTTCTCCGGCTTGGAGCTGCGTGCCCCCCCCCCCCCGATCGGTGGATCCATCTTCTCAATCGTGCCCTCAACCTGCCGCGTGGTCCCCACCATCTATCTCCCCGTTCTCTTTCGGATAGAGATCCCTTCCCTTCAGACTCCTCATCGATCGTCCGCTCTCCCTCCTCCTACCCTCCTCCTCCTCGTCCTCCTCCTCCTCCTCCTCCTCCTCCTCCTCCCCCTCCCCCGTCCTCATGCTTCGGGCCCTTTCGCATTGGCCCCGCCGCGCCGCTGCCGCCCCCCATACCTCTCGCCAGGGGCGGTCGAGCTGCTGGCCCGTCCTCGGGCGGCGACGGCGGCGCGCAGGGCAAAAAGGGCGGCGACGGCGCGCAGGGCAAGAAGGGCGGCGACGGCGCGCAGGGCAAGAAGGGCGGCGACGGCGCGACGGGCAAGAAGGCCAGAGGTTCGAACGTCATGTTCACTGCTGTCGAGGAACTTCGGGACGTTTGAAGGGCCACGGCGGGATGAAAAGGCGGAGGAGGAGGAGGATGAGGAGGCGGAGGAGGAGTAGGAGGAGAAGTCGATGATGATGATATTGACTTCGAGGAGGCCGCGGATCGATCGACGTGGAGGCGGATCGAGGACGAGGAGGAGGAGAAGGAGGAGACGGATGAGGAGGAGGATGAGGAGGAGGAGGAGGAGGAGGAGGAGGAGGAATATGAGGATCGCGATGCGGGCAGCCAGGACGAGAATACTATCGTCCGCGTCGAGCTGAAGCAGCTCGACCCTGGCAACAAAGGTTGCATCCTGCGCATCGATGGCGGCCAGCGCGTGCAGATGGCGTTCAAATGCATGGAACAGTCCAAGGCGCGCCATTCATCCTCATTTGGCTGCTCCTGTGTCCTCCTCCTCATATTCCTCCTCCTCCTCCTCCTCATCGTCATCGTCATCATCATCATCATCACCATCATCATCATCATCATCATCATTATCAACATCACCATCATCATCACCATCATCACCATCATCTTCCTCTCACCTTCTCCAGCTCCTCCTTCTCCTCCTCCTCATCCTTCTCCTTCTCCCCTTGTCTACCTCCTCCCTCCTCATTTCCTCCTCCTCCTCGTTCTCCTCTTCCTCCACAATTACACAATATGAAAATACTCTCCCACTTCCCCTGATGGCGTCCGGAAGATATTCGGCACCCCCCCGCGTACTGTTTTTTTACACACAGGATTCCCCGGAGTTTTTTTTTTTTTTTTTTTTTTTTTTTTTTCTCCAATAATGCTGCTCTCGCTGAGGAAGGCGCCGGCCTCATTTCTGCTCCCGAATCGTTCCGAATCGTGCTCCCGCTGCAGCGTGGGCCTCATTTTCGGATCGGTGTTTGCCTCCGTCGTTCAGGATGGCGTTCTCGCCCCAGCGCGGGCCTCTTTCTCGCGCGCCCATCCGCCCGCCACCACCGCGCCGCACCAACCACCACCACCACCACCACCACACCACCACCTCACCACCACCATCACCCAACCACACCAGCACCACCACACACAAGCACCACAGCCACCACCACCACCACCAACCACCACCACCACCACCACCACCACCACCACCACCACCACCACCACAACCACGCACGCACGCACGCACGCACGCACGCGCACCACCACCCACTAGTTACGCACGCGCGCGCGGAGCCACAGGTCCGCTACGACACGCGTCCGCGGATAGAGAAAATCAGCGCCATGGTAAGGGGTGGGGGGGAGGGGTAGGACGTCAGATATGACGCGAGCGCACCTAGCTTGTCCTCTTCCCCCTCTCCCTCCTCCTCCTCCTCCATCATCCTGCTCCATCTCCTCCTCCTCCCCCCCCTCCCTCCCCCTCCTCCTCCTCCTCCTTCCTCTTCCTCCCCCTGCTCCTCCTCCCCCCCTCTTCCTCCTCCGCCCCTCGAGGCCGTGCCGTGGATGATCAATCTCGCCAAGCAATGCGTGTCTGGCGCTGCGTCCCTGGACGACCTCAAGAATGAGAAAAAGCGGGTTGAGTCCAGCGCTGGCGCCCATAAGAGGCCAGCTTCAGCGCAGGGCGGCACGGCCGCGAAGCGGCCAGCTGCGGCCGTCGCTGCCACGGTCGACGATGACTGCGAGGGCGAAGCCGAGGAGGGAGAGGAGGAGGAGGGCGCCGAAGAAGACGAGGAAGAGGACGCCAACGACGACGAGTTCAACGCGGACCAGATCTTCAAGAGACCTGCCGCAATGAAGAGGCCAGCTGTCGCTGCGAAGCCCGCGGCGGCTGGCGGTCTCGAGGCGGCCGAGTCCGACGATGAGGATGCAGGGGCAGCGTCGCACGAGGATGAAGGCGAGGCGAATGCCGATCAGGAGGAAGAGGAGGAGGAGGAGGAGGATGCCGAAGCAGATGAGGACGCGGTGGCCATGATGCCAACGGCGCAGGCTTGCGAGGTCGCGGGGGCGACAGACGGTCGAAACATCGGCGATCGGCGATGCGTCGCGGGTGTTTCGAGCTGCATCGATGCATCGGCGATGCGTCTGTAAAAATCCTCTCGATCGCCGTTGTGTCGCCGAAGCGCCAGTGACCGATGCATCGGCGGTGACTTCCGATCGATCGTCGTCGATGCGCTTCCGAAGGTCTCCGGGGCGGCCGCTGCTGCTGCGATCGCGGCGAGCAGCGACCAGCGCGGCATCTCGGGCTTCGCGGGCGCGGCCGCGGCGCTGCCCATCGAGGCCGCGGAGTCGGTCGAGCAGATCGCGCCGCCAGGTGAATCCCTCTTCGATCGGATGGCGCAGCGCCGAATGTAATTAGTTGTAGATTCGAGGAGGAGGGGGGGGGAGATATGGAGGAAGAGAGGGGGAGCGAGGAGGAGATGGTCGAGGATGAGGACTAAGGAGGGGCGGAGGAGAATGAGGACGCCGTTCACAATAGGCTGCTCGTCTGATATTTCTGCGGCGCACGGCGCCGACTGCGCGGCAGAGATTGCTGTCGGATCTGCCGATGAATCGTGAAAATCCACCCCGCCCCCGTTCGAGTTCCACCCCTTTCGAGTTCCAACTGTTACAATGACCTCATCAGGTCCACGCCGACAGCAATTCCGAGCCACCAGCCCACTCCCTTCGGGCTCCAAATCTTACAAGGACATCATCAGGCCCAATGCGACAGCAACGCAATGCCTTCGAGAAGACAGCGCGTCGGCCGTCGTCGCTCGGCGTCAACCCCGTCGTCGCCATCAGCGTCGCTGTTCCCCTGGTTCGGTCTCACGGGCTTCGCGGGCCACGTGGCCCATGGATACAGGCGGCCCAGATCAATGGGTCGACCCTGCCAAATCGAGGGTACCCTCGCGTCCTGTGTCTTGGGACCCATGCCTCCTGCAGTTCTGTGGCAATATGGCCCTCAGAAGGATCTTGGGTCCTATCGCGTGTCCTCTCCAATCGAGTCCGACTCTAACATCGGACATCGGGGGTAATCGAATCTGGTGAATTCTACAATTCTGGCCCAAGATATCCGCTACGCGGATTATGGAGTGCACCCCCCTCTCCAAGACAGCACTCAATCTTTGGGTGAGAAACGGCTGGGCCATGTCGGTGCCGCACGACTACCTGCCGCCGCTCCTGCAGTCGTCGCCGACCCCCCGCGCGGAGCAGGGTGGCCGCGAGGGTCCTCGGTCGCGCAGCTTGTCGCCAGCGGGTTCGCAGCGTCCAGGCGCAGGCGCTGACAGTCGGGGGGGGATGGAAACGAAAGAACATGATGAGGAGGAGGCTCGAAGATGAAGAGGAAGAAGAGACGGATGAGGACGACGATCGGGAGACGAGGAGGAGGATGAGGGAGGGAGAGGGAGAGGGACGGAGGGATAAGGATGAGGAGGAGACGGACGATGAGAAAGATGAGGAAGCGGAGGAGGGGGTGAGCAGGATGACGATGATGATGAAGATGAAGATGAAGATGAAGATGCAGATGAAGATGAAGATGAAGATGAATATGATGATGATGATGATGATGCTGATGATGATGATGATGATGATGATGATGATGATGAGGGGGAGGAGGAGGATGAGGAGGAGGAGGAGGAGGAGGAGGAGGAGCAGGAGGAGGAGGAGGAGGAGCAGGAGGAGGAGGAGGAGGGGATGCAGAGGAGGATCGATGCGAAGATGGAGGAGGGGGAGGAGGGGGTCGCATTTGGCGCGCCCGCAGGCTCGCCAGACAGCGCGAACGACACCGCCACAGTTGCTGCGAACTCGCAGGAGGTCGTGGTCAACAACGAGCCGAGCATGGCAGCACCTGGATCTGGAATATTGGAGCTGGCGTCCGGATGCCAGATCGTCGTGGACTTGCTCGATGACTCGCCGCCAGATGGCCACGGTGACCACAGCCAGGCCCTCCTCGGGAAACCTGTCGACACCTTGGTGGAAGACAGTGACGCCCAGATGTTCGACGCCAACCCTCATGACCGCCACGCGGGACTGGCGTCTGGCGGGGCCGAGGGCGAGCAGGGCGGCGCCGAGGTGGCTGCCAGGGCGACGCCCGCGGGCGAGGAGGCAGCCATGGCGGCGGCCGAGGGCGAGGCTGCAGCCATGGCGACGGTCGAGGGAGAGGAGGCTGCGACCGAGGCCAAGGCATCGGCTCAGGGCGAGGAACAGGAGGCGGCTGCCAGAACGGCTGCACCAGCCGCAGCGGCTGCCGATCGCGAGGGGACATCGGCAGTGGCAAATGGCGTCGCAGCTGCTGGGGGCGACGCCGCGGCTGCAGGCAAGGCTGAGGGCGAGGCAGCGCTTGTAGGCGCAGCGGCTGATGGCGACGCAGCGGAGGCGCCTCGCCCGAAGAAGAGGAAGCAGAAGAAGAAGAAGACGAAAGTGCAGGTTGAGGACGAGGAAGCTGATGAGGGGGCACTGGCTGCAGATAAGCCCGAGGGCGAGGCGGCGCTTGAAGACAAGGCCAGTGCAACGGCTGATGGAGACGCAGCAGAAGTGCATCGCCCGAAGAAGCGGAAGAAGAAGAAGAGGGCGAACGCGAGGGCGGCGCAGGAGTCTGGGGGGCTCGTCGCAGCTGGCGCCGACGATGGCTGGCAGCCCGACGGCGAGAACTGGACGCCAGAGGAGTGGGCTACTTGGTGGAGTGCATGCGGCGATGAGGTGCCAGAGCGCATCGCTACTGATGAGGTGGCGGCCCCGAAGGATGACCAGACCGAGACGCAGCGGGGGAGTGCCCGCAAGATGAGCAGCGTGGACGCCGAGGCGCAGCTCGCCGAGGCGGCGGCCCCGAAGGAGAACCAGATCGAGACGCAGCGCCCGCTGAAGAAGGGGCGCCATGTGAGCAGACTGGGCGCCGCGGCCCCGACGGAGGACGAGATCGAGACGCAGCTCGCGGCGGCGCCATGCATGAAGTATGCCGACCTCGAGACGCAGCCCTTCGGCTCGGACGGCAAGCCGCTCGCAACTGCCTCTGACGACGAGCCGCTCTCGACCCGCGCGCCGCCCATCAAGCTTCTGACCGCGATGCCCAGCTGGCCCGCGACATCTGCGAGCACCGCGGTGAACACGCCTACATGGCGCGATAGGCCTCCTGTGGAGTCCACGCCGCCGAAGCTCGGGGTGGATGAGACCATGGCCGCGGTGGCGCGGCGGCTTCAGGAGCTTCCTTCCAGTCACGGCGTGGAGATGGCAAGTAACGAGAGGGCCCGCAGGAACTCGGCTGGCGACAAGGAGCTGATCGACTGCGTGGACAACAACAACGGGCTCTTCAAGGCCAGGTCGATGGTCGGCTGGAGGTTCAAGCGGGCGTGCATCGCCGACCCGAAGCTGCAGAAGAAGCTGGGCACTGCCGCCGACCCCGACACGGTCAAGGCCCGATGCAGGAGGAGGATGCGAGGAGGACGATGAGAATCGAGGATGAGGCAGAGATGGAGGATGACGGAGGATGCTATGAAAACGGCGATGATGAGAACGATGCAGACATGATGATCGGAGGAGGGCAGACGGCTGGGTAGAAGGGTGAGGGAGATGGGGATGGAGGAGGGATGAAAGGGCAGGATGGAGGGGACGATGGATGGAGGAGGAGGAGGATGGAGGAGGAAGGAAACTGACATTTTTTGAGCCCACCGGCGAACTGGGCCAAGTCGATGTACAAGGGCGCCGTGGCCCGCTACAGAACGTTCACGTCCACGCGCAAGGACGAGTGGATGAAGAAGGGCACCGTCGTCTCGTTTCTCAAGATGTGCGAGCGCGAAGGACTGCGGAGGCGGAGGATACTGGTCGAGGAGATGATGAGGAGGACGATGGAGGAGGAGGGTGCGGAGGAGGAGACGATGGATCGGATGAGGAGGAGGTGGGGGAGAGGCGAAGGAGACGGAGGAGGATGATGAGGAATACAGAGTGAGGTTTGAGGAGGATGCTCGAGGAGGGGGCGGGCTTAATGATGAGGATGGTAGCAAGCGGAGGATGAGGGGGACATGTGATGATGATGATGAGGACGAGGAGATGAGGAACTGAAATGATAATGATGAGAGGGGGAGGGGGATGAGGAGGAGTAGGAGGAGGATGAGCATATCACGCCCTCGCAGGAGGCCCGACAGGGCATCAAGACCCCGAGACGCTGCACAACTGCACCGTCCACGCGCTGCGGTGCGTGGAGCTCGGGTACCCGTTCCTGCAGCGCGATCCGACGCACGGCGGCATCAAGTTCATGCACTTCGAACTGACGTACACCGAATCGTTCTCGAAGTGCTGGCAGGACGCCCGATGCTCCCTTATACTTTCCATCTCGTTCTCCTCGTCGTCGTCCTCGTCGGCCATGTCCCCGATGCACCTTGCTCTGAGGACTTCCAGCGCCGGAACCAGATTGCCGACGTGAACCCGCTGGAGCGGCTCCGCACCGCCGATGTCGCGCGCCTCTCCGGCTTCCAGGGCGCAGTTCCGATTGTCGCGGGCGCGGCTCCGACTGCTGCGGGCGCAGCTCCGATGGTCGACGGCGCAGGCGCGGGCAATGCCGCAGCGGTGCCCGAGGCGGGCTTGGCGAAGAAGCGGCGCCGCAAGAAGAAGCGCCAGGCCGAGGAGATCGATGACCAGCCATTGGATCTCGAGGCCAAGACCAGCAAGAAGATGAGGATGAGGATGAGTGGCAAGGCGCCCGAGCCTGGCCCTGCGCCTGCTGCGCCAGGTCCTGTACCCGATGGTCATGCGCCTGCTGCTGCGCCAGGTCCTGCACCTGCTGCACCTGGTCCTGCGCCTGTTGCACCTGGTCATGCGCCTGCTGCACCTGGCAAGCGGAATGGGAATGCCCCGAAGAAGCGCACTGATTCGCAGATCAAGCTTGCCGAGGCCAGGAGGACCATCGCGAGCTTGCAATCAGCCTCGAGCCAAGCACAGTCTCTGCTGACAACCATCGACACAGAGCAGCCATGGGCGTGGGCCAGGACTGACGAGGTGCGCGGCCGCATCCTGGCGCTGAAGGATCTGGTCGAGTCCAACGCCAAGCAGACGTACCTGGGCAAGTCGGTGATGAACGGCGTCAGGACGGCCGAGGCTATGGCTGGAGGAGGAGAGGTATGATGATGCTGCTGGTGATGATGATGATGATGATGCTGCTGATGATGATGGTCGTGATGATGGTGATGATGCTGATGATGATGATGCTGATGGTGATGATGATGCTGACGATTATTATGATGATGATGATGATGATGACGATGACGATGCTGATGATGACGATGATGATGATACTGATGCTAATAATGATGGTGAGGAGGAGGAGGCTAAGGAGGAGGAAGAAGAGGAGTAGGCTGACGAGGCGGAGGAATAGGTTGATCATGCGGCGGAGGAGGAAGGAGGAGGATGAGGATGTTGACGAGGAGGACCATGCGGATCGAAGAGGGGGAGCACTCGGGGGAGACGGAGGATGACCCCCCACCGTCTCTGCTACCCCCCTGCGCAGATCGCGAAGAACATGTCGGACGCAGATGTCGTGGCGCAGGCTGCCATCATCGACCGTGACTGCAAGGCCACCGCTGTTGCTATGTCCCTCATCCCTTGCGCACGCCCGTCTCTCATCCCCTGCTGCGGGCTGCCTGCGAGCCCGTTGGCGATCCCGCGCAGCGCCGCGGGGCCAATGGCATCTCCGGCGGGGGGCGCGGGCGGGGCGCGCGCAGGGCATGAGCGGGCGAGCGACAGCGATTGAGACAGATAAACATAGATCAACCATCTAGATGGGGGCACTGAGTTTTGTTGGTATCGGGGGCGCTAAGATAATCGCACTTCGCGCGCCGCCGTGTGCGCCGATCGGAGACGCGAAGGTAACTGCGCGTCGCGACCCCCGCTTCTCCTAGGGTAACGTCGATGAGCTCGTCGAGGCCCTGTCAAACACCCTCCAGAGCCACACGAGTCTGAACCAGAAGGGTTCCGAGAAAAAGAAATCGAAGCCCAGCCTGAAATGATTTGCCGAGCCCTGGGCCGTTTTTTGCTAGTGTGATGTGCGTATAGCGCATGCTTCTGTATTGGGGGGCATCGGCGTTGGCCATGCGGCAGGTGCAAGCGCGCGGGTTTAACATGCATCACTGCTGAACTGTCAGCTGTCGACTGGGATCGGCACGCTAGGCGGCGCGCGCCACTGGTGAGTTTTTGGGTCTTGCTGGCCGCAGCACTTTCAATTGCGACTTAAGCGAGAGATCTGGGGTGACCTCGCGCAATTCTACTGCCTGCGGATCGATGGGTCAGCTGAAATCCCATTCGACACGCACTCCCTGGGGAATCCAGCCGATGTTTGTCCGCTGCTCCATCGCTGACCCATCGCTGATCCATCGCTGACATCCGCTACCCCCCCCCTGGGACCGTATATATATATATATATATATATATATGAAAAACCACACTGCCCCATCGCTGACCCATCGCTGATCCATCGCTGACTTCCGCTGCCTCTCCCGGAGACGCCAGCGCGCCTGCGACGTCTGGCATCGGCCGGGCGCGTCGGCCGGATATTGAGCCCGTCTGCCTCCTCCTCCTCATCCTCCCCCGCCTCCGCCTCATCCCCCGCCTCCTCCTCCTCCTCCGCCTCCTCCTCCACCTCCTCCTACTCTTCATCCTCCTCCTCCACCTCCTCGATCCTCCTCGTCATCCTTCTCCTCCTCCTCCTCCTCCTCCTCCTCCTCCTCCTCCTCCTCCTCCTCCTCCTCCCCCCTCATCATCATCTTAGAATAGTCATCCTCCTCATCCTACTCATCATCCTCCTCCTCATCATCATCATCATCGGCATCCTCATCCTCATCCTCGAGGGATTTTCGAGCAGCTCTTCATCCTCCCCCTCCTCGGCCTCCTCCTCTCTCCTCCTCCTCCTCATCCTCATCCTCCTCCTCCTCCTCCTCCTCCCCTCCTCCTCCTCCTCCCCCCTCCTCTCCTCCTCATCACCTCCTCGAGCCTCCTCCTCCTCAATCATCATCATCATCAAGCCTCGTCTTCATCCTCCTCCTCCTCCTCCTCCGCCTCATCCTCCTCGTCACCCTCCTCATCATCCCCCTCGTCCTCCGTCTCCGTTTCCTCATCCTCCTCCTCCGCCTCCTCCTCTTCTCCTCTCTCCCGCTCCTCCTCCTCGATGTCCTCGATCATTACCCCCTCCCCCTCGTCCTCGTCCTCCTCCTCGTCCTCATCCTCCTCCTCCTCCTCCTCCTCCTCCCCATCCTCCTCATCATATTCCCTCGGGTATGCTCGACTGCATGCAGTGCTCAGGCGCCTGCGTGCGCGGTTCAGTATCCTGTTGCCGTTGCCAGTTGCGAGTATGTTAATGGCGTTGCGTTCTCTGGCGGTGCATACTGATCGTTTATTCATGCCCCCCTCGCGCCCCGAACTCACACGCATCACGCGTCATTGATACGCACCCTGTATATATGGCGTCAGGCTCAAGCATGGCGTCGAAACGACGCAGGACACATTACACTCTAGAAGGCGATGGCGCCAATCGTGCGAGGCAGCACGATTATGGCAACGAGCTTATCAGATACCTCCAACATATGTATTGCGAGGGCAAAACGATGTCGGGCGCTGCCATGACCACTATATGTTATCTGGCTGCAGAGGCTGGTGCCCAAGGGGATCTTCGAAAATGGAGTGTGGCACCGCCGTCGGACCCTGCCGTGACGTGCGGGGACGGTGCTAAGAAAATGCGAAAAACTATCAGGGAGTTGGCTGGTCGCGATCGGGTGGAGCCATGTATGTTAGATATCCCAGGGTGCAATGTCAGGTACAAGCGCCATGGCATTATCAATTTGAAAGCACGTTCCCCTCACGATTCCCTCTGGGCCGAGCTGCACGCGACGCCGACCTCGATCCAGGATCGGACACCCCACCCCGCCTCTGCCTCGAGCGCAACCGTAGAGCGCGCCAGGGGTGCATCGAGAGGGCAAGTG